>JAOWBB010005240.1:0-31821 GCA_028565995.1 Ricinus marginatus | reverse complement strand
GGGTTAGATGCCGGGAGTACATCTGGTGATACGGAAAGAAACCGAAAGATTGCACGGCAAGGGATGGAAAACGGGTGAGGCTTCGGAATGGAGGGAGCTTAAACCGCTACAGCGAACTTAAAAATTACTTCTCTGCATTCAAACTCTCCTCAAACAAACTAAACGCAATTTTAGCTTGCTCTCGCGTCCACCATCGCGTTCTGCTTAATGCAACTTGCTCTCCCCAGCGATACAGTCAATCCCTCCGAGTGCCGAAGCATTCCAAAGGAGTTGATCTTCCGTTGCGGGGAATCGTTCTCCAGAAATGTTAGATTGCCGCGTCCGGACGCGATCCGGAGAAGCGTCAGCGCGGGAAATTCTTCATTAGGACCGGCTAAAAAACAATGTTTTTCGGTCCTCGGTCTAACTTCGGGAAATCTCTGTATCGCCCGGTAAACCTTCCCACCCCCACCCTCCCCCCGCCCCCCGGCGTTTACGTTGGCGAGGACAGGGTTGCCGGGCGAACCAAAAAGGAAATGGCTCACGGTATCGAGATCTTTGCGGAGAAAAAGTTTTTCAATGCGGCATAAATGTAATTACACCAAAAATGGGGAGTAAATTAATAGGTTAGTGGCACGAGAAATTTCCAGGGAGAAAAAGCGAAGTGGAAGGAGAAAACGCTTCTGTTTCCAGGGAGGGGGGGGGCGAGGAAGGGCCCGGACAAAAGGAAATTCCATAACTGCAGCAGATGACAGCGGGAAACTTTTCCATGCGCAAGAAAACAATAACATATTTTTTTTTTCTTTTTTTTTTTTTTTATCGTGGAATCATAGGTTTCCCGAATAAAATTTTTCTTTGTAGTAAATCGAATTAAGGATCGGTAACCACCCCGCCATGTAGGGGTTCCAATTTGTGTTTTCATAACGCACCCGGTGCGTCTTCAAGATTGTTAAATAAACGCTGAAGCACTCCGGATGATGGCTATTACGGGCTCTTACTGGCTTCACTTTGATCATGGCGCATCCAAATTGCATTAGATAAAATAGAATTTGTGTTAAAATAACTCCCGGTTGAAGGAAAAAGCGCTGTCGAGGAGCACCAACCAAAGGGCTGGAATTCCAGGATTTCGGCAAATATTCCGCTCTGCACGGCGAGGGCACGCCGGGAGAGGAAGCGCGGAAAAACGCGATGCACATAATTCAGCCTGGCTTAAGCATGAGACTTTTAGGGGTGGAACCTTGAACTCAACCTGTGCCTTTCGTAAAAACCCTCGGGGGGGTAACCGACCTTTCTGAAGACCAACCCCCTTTGAAATAAGGCTCGCCTCCCTTAAATCTCTTCGCCTTTCACCCTTTTGCCCTCTCCGCGATCTCTGCAGCTAGTCTGGCTGATTCTCCGGAAGCTAATTTGCTGGCGGAGTCTCCGAGGCACTAAAATTAATGATTCCTTTTCCCAAACGCAACATCTTAAAAACCGCGCAGGGGATAAATATTCGTACCGGCGGAAGGGAATTTAAGGGAGAACTTTTTGAACGCACCTTTCCCCCCCCTTCACGCTTTTGTTTTCCATTATTCAGTCGGCCTTCCTTTCCCCGTAAGTCAACTAGACTGGAGAAATCCAGAAACGGGAAAAGCAGGCGCGGAGCGAGGGGGCGGCCTCACAAAATGGAAATTGCAACAAAATGGGGCTTCCCCGGAAGAATTTTATTTCGCCTCCCCTCGGCGAAACCTTTAATATGGCTAAATAATTCAGGGGAAGAAAAAAAAAAGCGCGGGAAAATCGAGTTTAATTTTTCTGATAGGAATCGCTTATTCCTGAATTATTCGAAGGAAACGGAAGTTGGACTTTTTTTTTTTTTTTTTTTTTTTTACGATGGAGACGGGAGAGGAGGCGAACTGGATTCGGAAGTTTCTTTTTCCGTCCTAGGGGCTTCGGACGCATAAGGAATTATTAATAAGGAGACACGAAGAGAAGCCTCGTGGCATCGACCATCTGCGGGAGACAATTTCATTCGCATCAAATGCTGTCGGAACGGGGAAGGAGCGAATTTGCGGTCTCGGTCTGGTCTCGTGTTCCGCTGGATGTGGTGCTGTCGGCGGAGATAAATGGGAAATGCAACCGAAAGTTCCTCCAAAATAAATCGGCGTTTCTTCCGGGGAAGGCGCTCTTTCTTTTCTTAGCCGCCCGAAGCCGCTGCCCGAAAGCCGACAGCCGAGAGCGTTCGGATCCGTTCAAAGAGAGGGTTTCGGGTGTATTCCAGTGTTTTTCATAATGTAAAACTCGCTTGGTTTATTACGCGTTTCGATCCTTTGTAATTATGTAGTTTATTCCCCACGGTCTGCCGAGAAGCAAATTGCACGCCTCCGCCGATTCCCAAAGTGCGGAAAAGAAAGCTCTCCGCAGGCACCGAGCCGCGGGGAGCCGGGCCACTGGAGATTTACTCCCATTTCCAGAATTTCTCTTTCACCAGGTTCCAATTACGGGAGCTCTCCGGATGGGAAATCGCAGTCCGGATGCCGGGCATGGAGGTCCCAACCTGCGCACGTCAAAGCGTTGGGAGAGCGGGTTTTTCGGGCGGGAGGCGGTCGATGCTTTTGCGCGAAACATTTTTCAATTAGCTTTTCTCGCCGACAGCCAATTCGAAAAGGCTTCCCTTCACTCGAATCCATCCCGTTTTTTTTATTTTTTTTTTTATTCTGTGAAATAAAATTCAGCGACATTTCCCGGCCGAAAAAGGTCCGTCACTGCGCTCGCCTATGACTGGAAGGGTTCGCACAGCGCTGACCCAGTCCGGAGGCTCGCCACGGGAATTGGCCTCCCCGGAAAAGTGGCGGGCAACGTGCGGACTACCTGCTCGTTTGGGCAATTGTGAACGGGGGCATGAAGCGAAATAACCCGAGTTCTGGATATTCGCATGACTTAACCGGGCGAGGACGCCGCTGCGGCGTTAAAAAAGATCCAGGTACGGAAAATGTTTTATGTTGTCTTTTAAACATTGAGGCAATTATCGGGCTTGGAAGGAATGAATTCGAGCTTCCAAATCTTCGCGATTTCAAAGACGTTCTAATAGGAAATGCAAATCAAACGGGAAAATATTGATTTAACAGCATTTTGGAAAGCTGTCGGAAGGCAAAAATTAGTTTTGCGGAAAAGGGTGCGGGGCGGGGAGGATCGAGAAGTGAAGTTAATAATCGGGAATCGTTGAAATTAATTTTCTCGGGGGATGATGGATTTTTACGAAAGTTTATTAAGCCCGGTCAAGAGGTTAAGGCTCGCGTCGAAAAGGGTGAAAAGGTTAAGAAAATAAATAAGTAAACAATCCTACAATTTATATTTGTAATTAATCATCTCCAACGGAGACGGAGGGAAACCAAAGCCCCTTGGAAAGGAAAAAACCGGAGGCCGTTTCGGTTCCCAACAGCATATACCTCGGGTCCCAAAATCCATTAAGTTTGCCTTCTTCTTGCGGAGAGTCGATTTCGCTCCAATTGCATTAGGTCCCGGAGCCATCTTCCTTGATAAGGATATTTTCCTGATTCACTTAAAATAATTTTTTTTTTTTTCTGGACAAAAAATGAAAAAAAAGTAAAAGAAAACCGTCTCCCACCACGTTCTTGACTCTCTTGCAGGCGCACTGAATAAGCAGTTAAATCGTCAGCAAAATCGACAGATTTATCCGAATAAAGAAGTTTTCGCATTCGAGTGGAGTCAGCAGTTTCGGAAAGTGATTTTAGCAGCTTCCGTTTGTTATTCTTTGATGGCTGGAAATTGTCTTCCCGTTGCGCATTTCAGCTCGCGACACATCGTTAAAGGTTTTTGCTGAATTTTACCTTTTCCAGAGATAAACTCGCAGCCTCCAATTGCAATCGAGGCTTGCAGTCATCGCTGAGAATTTGGCATGCCCCGCACCTTATCGTCATTCCGGGCAATTAAGCAGCTCGATCTTTCCGGTCTGCCGAAGACTTCTCCTGCCGGTTCCCGCGATCCAGAAAACCGCCCGAGTCTCTTTTCCGTCCGCAACAGACTTCGCATTTCCGGAGGGCTCTGCCCGCCCGACAGCCGTCAGAAGGCAGAATTTAATCAGCGGAGGGGGGGAAGTGAAGGCGGAGGTTAAAAAAAAAAAAATAATTTAAGGGTTTTTTTTTATTTTAAAGGCAGATATCGAAAGGGTGTTAAAATCCTTTTCCCAACCCTTACGAACGGATGACGAAGGGTGAATATTTTGCCGGAGAAGCGTTCGAAGGGAGAGAAATGAAAATCGGATCGACTTGCTAATACACCAAGTTATCAATCGAGGAACGACGAGAGGATCGCGACGTGATTAAGGCATTCGCGCCCCGGGAGTCTCGTCGGGTCCGCGGGATCCCCGAGAATGGAAAATGAGAAACGCGGCCTCAAGTACAAGTAAAAAAGGAACTCCACTCGTCGTTTATGTTGGCGGGGAATCGCATTCAGCCGGAAAAGCTGGAAAATTCCCGCAAGGCGGCTTCCCGGGCAAACGAAACCCGTTTCGGCTGTTGGAAGCTCAGGTTCCCGCAGTGTGACAGCGCGGCTGCGGAAAATTTCGTCGCTGCATCGGAAAAATCGGTACGGTTTGCGCAGCGATCTCCTCCAACGACCGCGTGAAAAGGATTTTCGGTTCTCCATCCGGGTTCGGCGGGGAGCGGATCGATTCGCGAAGGGAAGGTAAAGGAAAACGCTGAGGAGGAAGCTGGAAAGTTTGATTCTTGGGGTTAACTCAGCGGCGAAAGAGAAAAACTTCCATTTGGATAACCGAGAAAAGGGAAAAGAAAGAGGGAAAACCTTTTTCTCGCTGGGAAAAGCGCAAAAAGGCTCGAGCGAACCACCCCCTCCCCCTCCCCTGCATCTAACAACGCAAGACACTTATGGTAAGAACAATTGGGAAGGATTAATCCCTTCTGCGAAACATTCCGAAGAAGAGTAACTCCGGCATCAGAACAATAATATGACTGCTTCATGACGTAAAAAAAGGTTGAAATGGCCCTTTCCATGATGTCCGCAGCCACCACCCTTGCCCTCCGGCCGGGACCTAAAGCTCGGGCGCTAACAGAACGCGGGAAGATGGTTGGCCGTGGACGCCTCTTTCCTGTCAGTTCCACCAACCATAAAGTGTTCCAGTTCATCCATTTGCTTTGAATGGCTCCCATTAGAAAATCAATGCGCAGTTTTAATTTCGTCGTAAATTGCTAACCCCGGAGAGGGATGTGACCGAGAATCAAGGGCCAGGAATGAGAGAATTGATTTTGCTTTCCCATCGATTACTCATAGTTCTCAGTGCTTTTTTTGTTCCCTTCCGGGGAAGGTTGAATGGCTGGAGTCCAGCTCTGCCGGGCGAGGATCTCGGATGAAAGGCCTGGGAAATTCTTCCCGGCACCGAAGGCATTTTTCTTCCCCCTTTGAGTCGAGCCCCTTTTCCGCGGCGTCCTCCCCACCGGCCTGGCGCGATCCCGCAGCGGCCGCTGGAAGTTCTCGCGGCGGAGCTTCCAGGGGGCATCGGCAGCGGAAGCGAACGGCGTTCGTCCCTCGCCCCCGAAAGGCTGATCAGATGACTTGGAGCTTAAAATTTTCGCCCTTTACAGTCGGAAATCCATTACTTTTAAGGTATTTTATTGTCTTCCCTCGAAAGTGTTCAATATTTTTAAAAGTTCCCTGCACCGTCAGAAACGGTTCATTTCGAGCTTTATTATAAACCATTGGGGATTTGAAGAAAATTCCTGACGGAGCAGGTATAGGGCTTAAGGGACCACCTTACATAAAGCAGCAAAATTTAAAAATATCTTTCCAGCCCTCTTCCCCTACGGCTCAACCCTTTTCTACCCTTCAAAGCCCGGAAATAATTTACTTTCTCATGACTTGGAAAGCAAAACTTTCGGTTCTCGTGTGAGTCTCTTATAAATTAGGAAAAGCGTTGAGCGATAATTTCAACTTTTCAGTTCATTTTTACATTACCTATAAAAATAAATTTTCATCCCCCAACTATCCGGACACCTCCTGTGGGAAAAAATTTCCCAAAGTACCGTTTCTGTATTTATTGTTATTAATTTTCTTCATCCTTATTTTAATAGCAGCTCGTTCATTTTTTTTTTTTTTTTAAAAATAGCTACACGCCACTCGACGATTTTGCAAAAATACAAGTTTTAATTTACGAAGTTCGCAAAGCAATATCCCCAACTTAAGATGACCGAGTGAAAATTTACCAAACGCTCTCTTTTTGGCATTTCGGGGACGGCAGCCACTAAGGAAAAACGCTTTCCTAGCCGGAAAAATTATATGTAATATCGCGGCGGCTCGGGAACTGGAACAGGATGCAACAAAAGAGTTTTGGTCCCTTGACGGAATCGGTGTGATGTAAAAGTGATTCGCTACAGATATATATATGTATATAACCATTTCCTATTCATCATATTATCATAAATTATTCTCAACCAATAATGTTGAAAAAGGGCGGGTGAAACTGCTTTTAAGAGGTAAATTTAAGTTAATATTACATGCTATTCGTAACAGCCCATTAATCTCAATCATCGCGTTTGTTATCGAATACGTAAGGCTTCTGTCAAGTTGCTTGGCTCCGGAGACGATGAATTAAAGGATCGAGCCTTTGAGGCCTCTACCGGAACGCCTCTGGAGGCCAGAGGCAGGGAACCCCTCGATCCGGAGGATGCAAAAGGCATCGACTATGCAGCAGTGCTGATCGCAGGGCGAGAGATGAAATATCGCCGTATTGCCAAAATAAAGTGTTTCAATCTTTGATGTTTGAAATTGGCGCCTTTTTCCGTTTCCACCCCCTCCCCCCCAAAGCGCCCACCCACTCCCGTTTTTGTAATGCCGGGAAATGACGCAGTTCCAGGAGTCAAATAAAGATCCTTTTTTTAAAATATTCCATTTCCACATTTCAATCTCAGAAATTGAAATTTTTCCACAATCTTGACTTTTTTATTCCGTGAATAGATTGCCGGGACTGCCACTCCCGACGTCAAAAATATTCCTGCGGCATCCCCTTTTTCGCCCCTTGCCGCGAACCACAAGGATTAACTTTTCGCTTTTAAGATCATGCTTGGGGGGCGGAGCCGAATTTCATTTATTTATTTATCCATTTATTTATTTATTTATTTTTTTCCCTCCCCCGATTCCTCGCAATTTCATTAATTGCGCGGCAGCTCTCAAAATCGAAAGTCCGGGGCAGCGGGAAAAAAAAAAAAAAAAAAAAAAGGTGGCGGCTTTTCCGCCGGAAATTGCCGAGATGAGAATTCTCCGGCGAGCAGGGAGCGGCTCCAGCAACTTCGGAAAAGTTAGCGGGAAAAACTTTTTTTTGCACGAAGGAGAACTCGGAACGGGGAAAATTTCTCCGGAGAAGGCTTCCGAAAACCGTAACCCGAAATTCTTCGCGGGGCCGGAGTTTTTCGAGTCAAAAATGGGGGCGGAATTTTCATCCCTCGTCGGGCCACCGTGCCCCACATCTGCGGGTGTTTAATGGCACGGTAAAATATCCAGCGAGTATAAGTTTCACGAATTTTCCCTTCTCTCGGCGCACGGACCGCATCCCTCTTCTCATGGCTAGGTCAGACGGCAAAGGTTGTATTAAATTTTAAAAATTGTAGACCATATCGAAATGCCGCTGCTGCCACGGAATTTATATAAGGGTTGAAGGGATGAATAAAAACCATCGAATAATCTATGGCTGGTTACGGCGGGGGGGGTACCGCTCCAGGGGTGGTTTGCCTTTTTTTTTTTTTTTTTTTTTTTACGATCCGGAAGAGCTTTTTTCACAGAGATAATTTCTCGGGCCTTAATAAAATATCTATTTAAAACCTTTTTTCATTTATGGTGTTATGGTGCCGTAGTCCGCTGCAGACCGGCCATAAAATCCATGCTACGAGAAGAGGGAAACTTTTACTTCTCGATTACATTTCTTTTATTGTGCTCGCTATCCGGAAACTTTCCATTGTCCATCGGAAACGATTCGACCTCCGCACAAAATAAGATAAAGAGTTTGAAGTTATGAAAAAAAATGGAGATCTGAACTTCATCCGAAGAGTTGTTAATTTAAAGACAACTCGGGCAGCAAATCTGGAATGAGGGATTCACGCAGTTAAGCGTGGAAAAGAAACTGCGTTATCCAGAACAGAGAGGAACCGGTGGATGAGGTGACTGAGGTTAAGGTTTCAGACCGATCAGGGGAGGTTTATCGTTTGCCGTAGGGTAAATGTCCACCTAATTCCGGGGAGGGCCGAGGCCCGAGAGTAAGCTCATTCAGATCTGTTAATCCGTGGATTTTATCCCGTTTATTCCAAATGCTCAGCGATTTTTCCCCCGCTTCTGCCAGACTTGCTTAAACTCCTTACCGCATAATTTTAAACTCACATTTACCCTTCGTAAAATGTAAGTTAAATCTAAACATTCTTGTCCATCAAATACGGTTTATGCAAGATGTTTTCTTAATCATAAATCCTGGTTGCTCGTCGATGTGCATTCATTATGATGTCGATCCATTAGTCGGATAATTTGAATAATGCACTTAAAAGCCCGACTTCGGGAATTGCTTTCGGACCCGCGGATTTCCCGTTGCACCTCCTGTTGCAGCGGCATCGTTCTCTTTCCGGCGCTCAGCGACAGCTGCAGGAAACTTCTCAGAGGCCGTCATTTTGAGCAGTTCGGAGCAAATTAATTTTTAATAAGGAAGCATTTCAATAAGTTGGAAACGAACTCCTCTCATTCCTGATTGAAAGGGTGGAAAAGAATGAATGGTCGATGCCTTTTATTTTATCCCCTTTCGCTTTCTTTGCGCTCATCCGAAAAAGTTCTGAGCAATTTCCCGATACAATTCAATATCACGATCTTTATCCGAAACCGAAAAAGAAATATTTTAAATTCACTTCATTACTTCATATCTTGAAAAATTGCATTTTTCAAATTCTCCGGGTTGGGCTTTTCAAACTTAGTAAAGAAAAGCGCCTTATGATCTCCCCGATTTGGTTCGTTATGAGATTCCCTGTAATATTTGCAGGAACATGGGCGGGGGCAGCAGCAACCTCTCGGAGCGGCCTGGCATGAAAGTTGAAATTTGCAATCGCTCGTCCAAATTCTTGTCGGATTCGTCTAAATAACTTGCCCCTTCCGATTTTCCACCGAAACGGGAATTATGGAATTATGCACGAGAGCTCGGGCACATCTCGCTGTCGAAAGGCGAATTTTACACCGGAGTAAGAAAACGAAACACAAACGCTGTTGCTTCTGGCTTAAGGGGACAATTCGGACGGTGTACTGAAATGAAATAGGTTACGGGAAGGCAGGCCTCTGGAAGAGGAGAAGCTAGCTTGCGGGAAAACCGGAGAGTCCCCTCGGAAGTTTTCCTCAGGGCGAAGGTATCGGGAAAAGGGGAATGCGGGATACTGCGATGAAAAGTAAAATTCACGATTGTAATTCCAGTTTTAGCTGCCATAAAGAAATTTTATGGTGCTACAAAATGCTTTGCATGCAAATGCCTCATCTGGACCTAGACGACTCCCCTCGAGCTATATCTTGGGCGGGCGCGAAAATAGCTTCTGCCGTAGGGGCACCGGAAAGGAAATAACCGAAAATCGGATTTCCGCTTTGTCTCATTGATGCACGTCACCGCCGGGAATTGGAGAATATGAATCGCGAAGTTCTTCATTGTCGGCAAAGGAATTTTCCGCCCGACGCTGAGTCCCGAGGGAGGCGACGCGCCCGGTCGTTGCATCCAGCTACCCCTCCGGCACTGGACAATTAAAGAGCGAGGCGGCAGAGCATGAAAGAAGGATTAAAGTAATGGAAAATCTGAGAATAAAATTCGCGAGCCGCATCTGTGCCCATCGGCTTAAGCGCGAAAGCCACGCCGCCGTGGCTTTTTTTCCAGGGGACAGAAACGAGCGAAAGCATTCCCTGGATCGTGCGGGCGCCCCCCCCCCCCCCCGTGGATTTTTAGAAAATCCGATCGCACGAGACAATAATCGAAATTTTTCGTAAGAGACTGGAGCCTGGGACGCAACAGCGCAACGAAACGAGCGTGTTTAAAGACATGCTGCAGAACTCGCGTCACTCGCCCATTGTCTGCTCCGGATAATTCTTATTAGGATTTGCGAAGAACAAAGGAAATTAAGGTTCGGTTTAAATATATAAGCACGATAAATAATGGGATTCCGGTACCGATATTCTTCGCGTTTAAAAATCGTGGAAAAGCTTAAATATTACTAGGCGGGTTTTTAAAAGAAAAAAAAAATGAATTTTACAAACTGGAATTGGTCATTATCTGTTCATGCGTCGTTTAATCCACCCCCATAATCCGAACGTACCCCATTGTCTTATTCGAGGCAGCGGCGGAAACCCTGCGGCTGAACCGGATATTCAGCGCTTTCGGAATGAAATCGCAACCCCGATCACTTTGGAGCATTTCCAGGGCCTCCACTTCCCTCGCTCATTATCATCGCATTGAGTATCGACGAATCGCGAAGGGCTTTCGCTACTTGACACGGGAAGAAGCTTCTTCGCGATCTGTCTGCGGGAGTCGGTGTAAACTCTGTAGCTTTTTCTTCCTTTGTCACAGCGCAGGATGAGACGCGAAATCCCGGCGCCATGGAAAATCACCCGCGGAAAACCTCGCAACGCATCCAGCGTCGCGAGCACCCAGAGCAACGTACTCGGGATTCGCTGCAACTGCTTAACCCGTCCAGTCGAGGGGGATGTCAACGGGGGGGAGGGATCATTAATTGCGGTAAATTCCTGTTCGGCGTTTATCAACCCCCTCTGCCTTCTCGCGGGAAAAAAAAAAATCATCGCGGACAATTCAATTAATCAAATTCGCGTTAAACGAGCGATTACGCGACTTCTGGCGGACCGTCGGAAAGGCCAAGTTCAGATGGAAAAAAAAAAGGAATAAATAATACAAATAAATAAGGGAGGATTTTGGGCAGCCCACGCAGCTATCGCACGGGGCAGACAGACTGAAAGCCATGTTCAGGGATGAAGGGTGAACCGAAGCATGTGGCTGGAAAGAGGCTATCGATTACACGTCAGTATCTCGATCGTGATTAATTATTTTCCATTATTTAACCCAAGCTAAATAACGTTCGTTCAATTTATAATTTATCCTTCGCCATTCTTTTGCCAGCTCCGCGGGGAACCGCGATCCCGCCCGATCGAAGAGGCAGACCAGGTCAGAAGACATCCGCAGCATTTTCGGGTCATCCAAGAAGAATGGGCGTCGAGGACTGTCGGGATGGAAGAGAGCAAAGAAGCATGGAATAAGGGAAAGCATCGGCCGAGTCCTTGCAAAGGAATTATTGCATTTTACACCGAAGCAATAATTACTGCCGTTGTAGAGGTTTCTACCCTTCCTGTCGCTATTCCCGGTGTAATTTAATTAAGGGTGCATGAAATCGAACTTTCCATTAAGCTGAATATTTTTCGATATCCAAATTACACCTTACATTAATGATGGATTCCTTTATTAATTGACCGTTTTGGGGGGGGGGGGGAAGCTTTCAAGAAACAACCCTTTTGCGGGACAGGGCGCCGCTTCCCGCCTGGGTAATCGCTCGATTTCCGCCTTGGATTGCGACAGGGCGCGAAAACTTATGAAGATCCCGAAGAAAAAAAAAAAATCCCGTGGGGGCCGAAGTGAAAATTTACCTCCATCCCGGCAGGATCTCCGGAAGAGCATTCCGGGAGACGTTTCGGAAAGTGCACTTGCTAAGGGTTTCTTTCATCTTAAACCGATTTTTCGAACCTTCCTTGCAATAAGGATTTGTTATTAACTTCGATGAGGAGCCAAGACGGAAGGCCTTCCTCTGGGAAGGGTCGGAGATAGCTCCTTAAAAACCCGCTTCAGTCAACGGACATCGAAATCCGCCAAATTTCCCGACCTTTCGACCCGCGAATGGGTCCCTATATGAAAGGGGGACACATTTCGGTCCAATGCTGTGGGATGACTGCTTTCTTCTTCCAGAAAAAAAAAAAAAAAGAAAAAATAATCTGGCAGGAAAAAGATTTGACTTGGCTCAAAGTTTTGATTAATATTAGCACGCTAAATGAACCTTTTTGGATACGCCATCGACGCGTAAAACTTTTGGATTTCTTTCACTTGGAGAGCGAGCCCGAGGGAAGTGCAGTGCCTTCCACGCCGAGGAAAACCGGAGGAAAGGAGGGCACACATGTCTGGAAGGGGAAAGCTCCACTGGGAAAATATTTAAATTAGGAACATAATCAAACAGATTTGGTTGCTAAAGAAGATAAATAACTAAAAATGAGATGGCGAGAGATTCTAATGAGTAAGAATGATTTATTCGGGGAATATGAACATGACAACCGGTTTGGAGGTTGACGAAGAACTCCATTTCCTACCGAGACGGCGGAGGGTTGAAGACTGTGTCACTGTCAAAGAGGAAAAGTTTCGCTTCTTCATCTGCCTCCCCGATATCTCGCCCCCGAAAACTCCCCGACAATGTTTTTCGTATCAAATTAATATCTTTCTCCGTCTCTCACCCGCTGGAAATTCAACGGCAGCGGCAGCAATGTTGATTCTTTAAATTCTTTCAATTCATTCCTTTATGTGCCTCATTTGAATTAATGTGACGGATAAGCTGCGCTTCTGATTTGACACCGGCTTTAATAAAGCTCCGACGCATTATTTGACTGAATGACATTTAGTTAAGGAGGCAAGACGCTCCGCAGCAGCGGGGACGAGTAACGGATCTGCTGCGAAAACTAAAGGAAGCAATTTTCCGGCGGGTCTCTTTCTGGCTCCTTACCTTAGCGCTGCCGTTTGTCTCGCTGGCGACGTGTAAATATCTCCTCCGGCAACACTCTCCTCCCTGCAGCCCGGGACAAGTGGAATTGATTCTGTTGTTGTCAATCAAAACTGTTATCCTCTTTATTATGTGTTTAAATGAAAGGGGATTGGCTTTTAAAGGATTACTCCGGCATTTTCATTGCTCTACCTTCCACTTGAAACTTTTAATTAAAAATTTAATTTTTATCTCTGTTTCCCTTCTGCAATGGATGCTGCCCTTCATCGTCCACTTGCGAGAGTAAATCATCGCCTTGCAGCGAGAGAGAGCGCAGCTCCGCGCGACCGTTCGGCGAGCTTTCTCGACTTTTCCGCGCGGTCCCCTTCCCTCGTGCTCTGGGCAGACGCCCCCTGTCGGTGGAAAAGGGCGTAATCCGGCACCGTTCGGAAGCGGAGAATCAAATTCTTTGAATGAGTCACCAATCAAACGAGGTTAACTAACCAAAAAACCCTCTCGTGCACCGGGGATGTTTTATATGACATGGGAAAGACGTGGCGGAAGGGCCGCCGTCTCCTAATTGGCAACGCTGTAGCTGCTAGGGGACCATAGGTGGGGTTCCATGCGGCAGATTCGCCCGTAATCTCGTTACGCGAATGCCATTTTGATAATGCAAACAACGGTAAATAGTTAGCGGGAGGCTGAAAAAGTCAAAATATTTGCCGTGGCCGCAGCAGTTTGAACGAACGGGAAGCTTTCTCCCGCCGTGGCACCGTGGTCCGGCAGGTATGCCGTCCCGCGATGCCTTTTTCTTTTCCCTCACCCTCAACCGCAGACGCTTTAGCGTTACCAACGTTATTAATTTTTTAAGGTCTCCGGAGACCTCTCCGCCACGTGGGATTATTATAAGAGAGCTCAATTTTAAAATGTACGGCGCTGGCAACGCAAGCGTCTAGACCGATCAGTCTGAGTTAGAGAAGGCAAACACGGATCCGGATAAAGTGCCCCTCTCAGATAAAATTACTCCTCACTATTTATTTTTCGAATAAGAGCCAATCAGTGTTAATTAAAGCTTCTTTTAAAGCTTACACTGAAACCCATTACGGTGAACATGAGCTATCTACCTTCATTTATCACTTTAAAAATAAGCTTAATTCGGTTATTAATAACTTTTCGGGATGTTAAAAATATAAAATCCAAAAACGGACTCAGCGAACGCTTTGAAATTTAAACCGAACGGAGACCAGTGCAAAAAGCGTCCACCTCTGGCGTCCTGAAAAAAGAAAATGAAACCGTATGCGAATGCACAACGCAGAACGAATTAAACTGTCCAACAATTGAAAACTTAATGTTTTCCCATTAAATGGAGGAAAGGTTGTAAAAAGATCGTTAGCAAGTGAGATAATTCTCCGGAGGGAGGCGGGAAGGGCTGCGAGGGTGACAGTCGGTTCAACCCCCTACGGTCATTTATATTACCCGTTGCATGGTTACCCGTTTCCCCGCTGGAACCATCCCCTCGCTAGGATTGTTCGCAGATGAAGAATCCCATCAGGAACGGTTTACAATCTCCCGGAGAAAAAATTCTTACCCAGCCCGACTCTCCCGAACAGGTTCGAACGGGGAACGCTTAAAGACGTGCCTAATAAAGGGGAGGCCTCGAGCTGCTCGGGCCATCTATGCCGAGGAACATGTGGTATGATGTCCGGACGCGCGAGGGCTGCAGAGATGCAGGGCCACCCTCGCCTCATACTGCTGACTAATTGCCAAATGGCACGCAAAACAAGCATTATAATGCAGTATTCTCCACCTTCTCCGAGCAAGATTTCATCGATTCCTCCTCTACCTGACAGCGTATTTCAAGGAACGTTCACCACCCCTTTGGGTTAGCTTATCGTTGTTAAAAAGCCCTGGACGTGTTCGGATGGTAAGGGTTTCGTTTGGGTCTTTCAATTCGTCTGTGGCAATGCACGGTCGTCCCTCTCGCCATAAATTAAAGCTTTTATTCTTGAGGAAAATATTCTCTTTCGCTGTCTCGTGAAAATCGCACGGGATTTGCTTACTCTTAACGTGTTAAAGTTAAATGCAAAAATAAAATTTTGCAATTATCCCCTGGCAAACAAGCTCTCGGGAGAAGACTTGCGACAAGAACCTGAGAGCTTAATCGAAATTTTCGCGGGAAAATCAGTATTTCGGATCTGGTTGGAATTAATTCGGATCCATTACCGTGTTTCGGATAATTTTTACCATGAGAAGCAGGTCGATTCCCGACAGCGAAACGCAGCTGAAACTGCGAAATCCTTCGCAGCCATCGCTCCATCCGCCAACCTATAAATTTACCTTCCCAACAGCGAATTCCGCTGTAAATATCGTGGGAAACCGTGCCCCCGGAAAAGTGCGCCGCTTTCCTCTTCCCCGACCGTGCAGGGGATCAATTAGAAGAGGAACGGAAATCTTGACCCGGCACCCGGGACGCAAATTTCACTCCGCTTCCGGGGCAGTTTTCCTCGTCGGCGGAGGATTTTCCCGCGCTGTCTGTTGCTTCGAAGCGATGCCGGTATTTAACGTCGAAGCGGTAAAAATGTGAAATTCGCCAGGGAAAAAAGAAAAAAAAATAAATTTCGAAGTAAATTTATTTCTGCTTGGAAATGAAACCGATATTGGGTATCTGCCGTGTAAAATCCATTTTTCCCGAAAACCGTGCGATTTTTATGAAATTATTTATTGGGTTTCCGCGCCGGCATCGTTAATGCCTGGAAGCTTTAAATACAGATAAACATTTAATTTTTTTTGCAAGAGAGAGAGAGAGAGAGAGAGAGAAATTTCTCGTGGCAAAGCCTTCGACAGAAGGATGGAAGAGAGCGACGGGGAAAGCTCGAAATCAACGCGAGGCGCTGCCGACGAGAGGGAGGAAACGTGGCTGCAGAGAAGCGGGAGAAGAGAGGAAGTTAATGCGGAGGGCTCCCAAATGCTATTCGGAAATGATAGAAGTTCCCATACGAGTAAAAGAAGGGGAAAATCCAGAATAATCTGAAAATTTCCACTTTCCCAAAGTGCCTTCGCCTCGCAAAGGATTTTTCATACCGATTCCTTCATGCTCATCGATTTCCCATTCAGGCGTCTTCAGCGATCGCAGAGGTTTCTGGTCTGCCGTCGGGATAATCGGTCACTTTCGGGGGCAGCTCAGGTTAAGTTGGATTAGCAATAAAAATCGCGATGTCCCCGAAAAACCTTCCTGGCAATTCAATCCTCGCACGAAAAGTCCCCCGGCTAATTGGGCCCCGACCACTTATTTTCCATTGAAGGGAGATAACAATAAAAAGCTTTTTCCAAAGCATTTCAATGGAAAATCAAAGCATAATGTAACTTAACGTCAAACAATGGGAATAGAGGATTGCTGCAACTGGAGAACTGGGCGGGAAGGGAAAGAGCGAGGCAATAAAAGAGGATGAAAAATATTGGTGTTATGAGGAAAAATAAAGAGCGGATGGAGAAGAGACATACGCGTGTTCGGAAAATCGACGGGGCAAGAGCGAAATAAGTCAACGCTTCCTGCTTCCGGAAAGGCCGGCGGAAGGCCTTTCCTTTACCATCAAAGGAAAGAAAAAGCTTCGACGTCTTATTCGCACGGCAGCTGCGGGAAAGCGAAACGGAAGGTCGGGAGAGGAACTTTTCCAACAGGAATTATCTTGGAAAATTCCCTCGCCACCGCCTGCCTCTTTCCGATTTTTTGCCAAATCGGGATCCCCCGTCGAACTGGATTTTTGATTCATCCCCCGGGATTCCCCTCTTTTTTTTTTGCTAAATTTCAAAACCCGCTTCCCAGACGAACCTTTCCCGGCCACGCATTTTTCCCTTGCATTTTTGTCCGGCTTTTCGGAAAATCCGAAAGCACCAAGCACTCGGTCGCCGGCGACAACGCAAATTTCGAACTGGATCAGATTGGGAAGCTTCCTTGCATTGTCTGTTTCATGAGTTTTGCGCGTTGCTCTAGCATGCAGCAGAGGAGCCACGAGGGATTCTTTGCATTTCGATTCCACAAAGTTCAATTTTTCAAAGTCGTCGCTCTGATCTCCTGCGTTGCAGAGATTTCCATACGGCGTTTGTGCGCACTTTCCGGACCCTGAAATTCCGATTTCGGGACGACAAGGCCCGCTTCGAGGCGTCCCTCCCGACGAGATTTACTGCAATTTATCCTCGTTCGGGAAACGAAACAGCGGCGCGACGTCATTTGCCGAAAATTATTTGCCGAACCGGGTCGCTATCGAAAGGAAACCTTTCCCGACTTCGGGGCTCCAACGCCGGCGATTTTTCCCTCAACTTTATGGACGCACAAGCGAACGCGCGAAAATACTGCTGACGAAACTGCCAACTGCGCACTATTTAACCAGTTCATAAGCGAAGGGCTCTAAAAGTCAGGTTTTGTTCTCGCTCATCGAAGTTAATTTACGGGAAAACGCCAATCCCTCACTCGGGGCTGAAACGGGCGGAAGATGACAAAATGATGAATTCTCTTCTCTTTCATAATCGGCAAAATTCCTGCCGTCAAAGGTATTCCAAAGTGAATATTCCCCCGCACTCGGAAGTCAAGCCGAAGAAGACAAATTTATAGCGAACAACGTTGCCCGAACCGTTGTGAAACATTTTCCGTTCATTTTTAGCGGAATTTGATGAAAAAACGAAGAAGTAAATATTCAAATGAAAGCGGCAGCATCCTTGATTTCGAATTCTGAAAGTGCGAAAACCTGGAAAGTTTCTCCGGACAAGAAAAATGACTCAATTTTCCTTGCACGACCATCCGCGGAAGGCGAACAAGTTTTAATTTATACCTTAAATGAGGGTATTGGCTTATTCGATTATTTTAAAAAAAAAAAAAAGGATGCGCCGTATTTGCAGCAAGGGAAACGCTCCGTCCCCGCTGTTGAACGTGACGCAGCTTCCCTGCGAGGGCTTCGGAAGAATGACCGAATGTCGATGACGATCCAGTGACCGAAACCGGCTCCGTGCTCCCGACCTGCAGCGGGCGCTCTGCCGCCGCCCTGCCCCAACCGAGGGAAACGTGCGGGGCCGGACTCCGGAGATGGAACGCAACGCGGAGGAAGGCGTCAGCGCGGACAACGGGAAAAGCTATGCGAAACCGGAGTCGAGCCAAGGAAAACAGGATTTTTTTGATCCATTCGGAGCTGCAGCGAGGATTTAACGAGGAGTTAAGGGAGGAATACGCACGGCGGAATTACATCCATGCGCAGCACCATGAAAGATTGAGAAACACATTTTTATGTCTCAGAATTTGAGCATTTTTCCTGTGAGATATTCCCCGGGACCGTCGCGGTGCGTTTCGACGTTTTACGTAAAATTTTCCCGCCCCCCACCCCCCCACCCCCGACTGTTTTGTCTCTGACGGAAAAACCGAAAACTTTTCGGCTTGAGAGCTCCGCGCAGTTTGCCGGCCGAAACCGTGAAAAATGTATGAAAGGCAATTTTCCTCCCGCATAAACCCGGAGCCGGGTTTGTGTTGCACTCTGCAGTTGCCAAGCCCGGAATTTTCCGATTCCTTCGCCGCCCATCGGTGCCTTTCCGCGTCGCGACGCCGGTTTTGCCGAGGCAGGAGGTTTCCGCCGGAGGCGGAACCCGTTTTTTTTTTTTTTCTTTTTCTCCTGCAATCTTTTAAAAGTTTCCGTATAATCAACTTCAATTTTTTCCGTAAGTTAATTAATAAAGGGTAACTGAATAAAGAAATTGAAAGTTAAGGGCTGTTGAGGATGAAAGAGATAATTGATTTCCTTTTCGCGGGGGTGGAGGAAAAGGGGAGGCAACTAAAAAGGTTTTCCAACTGCAATTATGAAAAAAAAAAAAAAATCGTAGAAACTTTTATCTTCCGGTGAAATTTTCGCTCTTTTCCCCCGTGCGAAAAACTCCCGAAGACCGCAACATCGGCAAGCGACCAAATCATCAACGAGCCTTCGCTCGCGCGAGGAAAAGGTTTGGAAAAACCGCGATGATTTCACGGGGTTATGAATTTACACGGTCGCCAACCGCCGTCGAAATAGTTTCCAGCGCCTTCTCGAAAAGAACTTTCAATAAATCATCCGGGTTTTCGGACAGGTCGAACGGGTTGCGCCTGGGCACGCGCGGAAAAGCGTCTCGCCTGGAAAATTCGCGAGAGTTTCCGGACGAAATGAAAGAGTGTCTTTGCGGCAAATCGCGGAAATCCTCGGCCAAAATTCGGAAGCGAAGAAAAAAACGTTCTTGCGGACCGATCCTCGACGTGTAAGTGCCACGTTTTCCGGCTCCACCGACGTTTTCGGCCCGTTTGCAAATGCGCGGAGCGTTCAGTCACAAAAAAAATGGATTAAAGCAAAGTCCTCTTAATAAGCTATCTGAATTGACGATTGTTTAAACATATCCGAATTCGGGAAGTTTACACGTTCGCTAGCATACAATTTTCTGTACCTATTTTAATGGTGGCCCGTTTTGAGGAGCGGACGCGAATAACTCGAGGCTGTCCATCGCGGAAAAACCGGCCATCTGATTTGTATTGCGTTGCCAACGGTCAAAAAAAAAAAAAACCTTCTTCGATCGCAAAACTAACAAGAAAACACTCCATCTTTGTCTTTCATAATTAACAGCATAACGAGTTCCAAAAAGCAAAAGAAAGCTTACTTTAATGGGAATGCAAATAAAGCCTTAATCCTTCTTTTCTGCCTCCCTGGGTAAAATGGTTAAGAATAATTTTAATTTTTAAGAGACTCCCCCGGGTTGTTCGGAAGGTTTCATTACGATGTCCTAATGGGAAAGGCTAGGGATAGCGATGTCAGGTTACGCAGTCCTGCTGCCACTCCCGCCTTCCTTTTTAACTTTTTCCGGTTCGGAGTCCCGCGGGAAGGAGCCCTTCATACGGATCCTCTCCCGACAAAACCCATCCGCGAAAAAGGGGTGACTGATCCATCGCCTCCTGCTTTTTCTGGAAGAATCTTCCGCTCCAAAAAAAAAAAAAAAGTCACCCCGGCCCGCCTTCCCCGGAAAAAGCATTAAAATAAAAATGAAAATTTATTACCTCTCTTAAGCGGTTGTTTTTCGGGATAGCTGAACATATATCCCCGGCTTTCGCAAATGATCTTTTTTTGGGCCACACTTTTCGGTCCTGTTTATCTCGGAAAGGCAAAAAAAAATTTTTTTTATCCATTTCAGGATTTAGAGCTTTAAATGCTGCACGAATACTTATGTCGTGAAAGAGTGCGATGCAGTTTTAATGGATTGGCCTCGTGTATTTTTGGGTAAACGAGCTCTCGGTACCGCGGACTTGTGCCCCGATTAATTCGACCTAATCTCCTTCCCCGACGCATCTTCCGCGTGCACGACCGACGTGGCACACTCCGGCCGACTTGACGGGAGCGTTTCGACGCTTCCCGCAACGACCGCGCAATACCATCACTGATTCAAGATTCCCTCCCCCCTGCGCATAATTCGCGGCATTAACCTGTTAAAACAATCACCAAAGAAATGTATGTGTATATATATCGCGACCAGTTTTAACCGTTCGGCACGCGCGATGGACGGGCGTTCGGACGTGGGGCTCGAAAAGTTTGATATTTAAATTTCGGAATTTATCAACTCTGGAAGAGTCTGAGAAGTTAGGTTGTTCGAACGGTAAAATATTATATATGTGAGCGCATAAAAAAAAAAAAAAAAGAAAAGAAAGAGGAGTTATTAATTTTCCCTTCGTGAATATAAGGAAGGCATAAATAACTCCCGCGAACGGACGCGAAAAATACGCGGGGAGAGATTATCTGCACGAGGAGAGATGCGGAACCCGGCAGAGAGGTAAAGGAGAACAACATTCGTGCATTAAGTGTGAGACAACCATTTTTCAGCCCTGTCACGGGAGAGAATCCCGCGAAACTTGCGGAGCATAAGAAACAACGGAAAAACTAAAACTTATTAATTTGTTCCGAACAAGACGAGGAAGAAAAAAAAAAAAGGCGGAAAATGGCGAAAATATGAAAAACCTATTTATACAAAATCTTCGGGGGTTGGAAAACCTCCCGCGCCCCCATTTCCGAATGATTTATGACTTTCATCATAATAGAAATAACATCCTTCGAAAGAGATCCTCCGGCTTGGGATGCAAAGGGGATGCGGATGCCACCGCTTTCCTTTTTTTGTTCGGCCTTCCCGGACGATCGAGAGGAAGGCTGTGGAATGCCGGGAAGGTTACCATCATTCGGAACGTGCGGTAATAATTGTTGCGGAGTTATAAAAATGCCGCTTTTCGTCGAGAAGCGTCCGAGAAGGGTTTTCGAAAGCATTCCTGCGGGAGGCAGGGATGAAACAATGTTGGTAAAACTTAAGGGAAAATTAATAAAACAGTCACGCGTCGTCAAATTGCAAAATTAACCATAAAATTAATAGCTTAAGCTCCAGCGAAAAAGGCCTTACGGGGTGTCATCTGCGGACCCTTCTGCCCCCCCCCGTTCCCGCTAACACGCTTCCTGCGGGGGAAGTTTTTTCGCGTCGGGATTAAGAAAAAAAAAACGAACGAACGAGCCGGAGGAGGGCGGAATCGGGAAAGGGATGAAGCAACACAAGAAAATATTTTCCGAATTTCCCGATTCCCGACGGGAAAAATCCATAAGAATTATGGAGGGCTTCATTTATTTATCGGTCCTTGGGCTTAATGTCCGGTTAAAAACCGATTCGGCATCGACGCTCCTAATAATCAGAATATTTTCACGAGTCCCGGTGGAATTTTTCAATAAGGCGCAACAGTAGCTCCCGAGCCAGGGAGAACCAGTTCTTCGACTGGGGCGAAAGAAGACGGGCACTTACCTGCCGCAGGAGACAGCTTCGTCACGACGCCCCACCTCTGCTTCCACTGCGAAAGAGAAGAACAACGCAAATGCATTAGTTGCCCCGCGTGCGGCGTGGGGAGGGACCCGGAGACCGTCTGCGAACCCCGGCGGTCCGGTGCGGATTCCACCTCGTCGGCAATTGGCAGCACTCTCACGTAGCGAGAGATGCGGCAAGGGCTTTGCACCCGATCCGAGAGGGATTCAGACCCTTAGAAGCTCGCGACGCCGGAGGAAAAAACCCCCGGGACGGGGCGAAAGAGCGCAAACATCGCGCTTCGAACTTCTGCCTCTTCTCCTTTTTCCGATTCGCCTCGGAGGCGCCGGATCTTCGGAGGAAACGGCGGACCGCGCCGCGTTCGGGGAAGCACCCGTTCGTGCCGTCGGACGGGACGCAGAAACGACCTGTTCGGGTCCTGCGCAGGTACGTCCGGTCCTACCGGCCGGGCGCGCGTTTTAATTTCGATCTAACGCAACGGCAAGCTTTCCGGGCAATTCCTTTCCTTCCACTTTCCGACATTATCCTGCTTTGGGCTTCTAAAAATTACGTGACAGGCCCCGGGATCCGATCGCTTGCGGAGCAGCGGTTCGACGGATTCGGCACGATATCATTAAATATATTTATATTGTTCTATTTTTTGTTATATGGGGCCGTAAATTTTATTGCCCCCCCCAAAAAAAAAAAGGAAAGAACACCAACGAGCTCTTTTGCGGCGCAATTTGACTGTTAATTATTTCAGGACTGCCGCAGCAGAAAAAGAAAATCGTGAGCTCAGGCACCGGCGGATCGCCGGGGCGTGCTTTTCGGCGATGCAACAACCCGAAGGGCTACGCGCGGCTTCCAGCACCCGAGGGCGACCACCACGGGGACAAAAGTTTCCGCGCCTTGGGCCCGCCCTAGCTAACAGGTCAGCGTTGCGCAAAAAAACCGGAAATTCCCTTCCTTTATGGAGTCTCTCGCAGCAAGAACCGACCTTCTCGCTTTTTCGGAGGTAAAAAGGTTTCCCGTGAAGAAAAAGGCTGCAAAAACAAGAGGATAAACAACTTATGTCAACTGCTTTTCCCCGGGTTGAAGGGAATTTTCCCCCGATCACCTTCAGCCTTCGCTTTTCATTTTTCGCGGGTTTCCCTTTCCGGTTTTCGGTAAGATTTTAAAATGTGAGAGAAACCCATCGCAGAATAAGCGGCATTCGCAATTGCATTTTGCAGGGCTCTTCCTATTTTTCATGCGGAACCTTTCAGCAAAAGAAATTTGCGCAGATCTCGCGAGTTGCGATCTCTCGCCCTCAGAGGGTGGCAAGCAAATGAACCTTCAATTCCTCGGAATGCCTTCCAACGCGCGATGCGGCACTGGCGTTGAAATAATAAAGTTGCGATGTCTTAAAAAGAAAGTTTTTTAGGTTTTTCCTTCCCTTAAAAGTCACCCCTTTTCGGAACTTTAATTGCTTAGGCGCTTAAAGTTCCCACATCTCGGCTCTTGACTGCCGTCAAAGCTTTCAAATTAACATTCGACAAAATGACCGGTTTAAAAAGGGAAGAAAGGAAAAAAAAAAAAAAAGAAAAATGCGGGAACCTGGGCACGTCTCGCGTGATTCCGAACAATTTTCCGGCGGATTCCGGTCGAAAAGCTTCGGCGCCCAAGAACGCGGCACCGCAAATTCCGTTCGGCAGACCGGTGTGGGCCACGGAGAGGAAGAGAGGGAGGAAACGATCAAAGCAAGGCGCACGGACCTGCCCGAAGAATCCGAAGAAGGTCCGCCGGGACGGAAGGGAGGCAGACGGTCTTCTTCGGATTCTCTCCTGCTGGAAAAGCTTAGCTCCTGCTTGAAACGGAAAAAAAAGAAAGAAAAAGAAAGGAAAAAAAAAAAAAAAAAAAAAATGGAACTGAGGATCGACGATGATGCCCAGATGAAAATAATTTTTGTCGTCCGCATGCGGAGCTTTCCGAAAGCTCCTTTGCAAACAGCAAGTCAGGGCTTTGTGTGGCTCGGGCAGAACCACAAAAGTGTTGGAGCTTTTCGATTCCCTTCATTTGAGCATTTTCGTTCCAAAATAATGTACGTCTAAAGTTTCGCTCCCGCAAACTGTTGACCGCCGATTTACCCCAGATGAGGGCAGAAGCATCGCCGAGATCACTGGATTTTTGCTCTTTCGCCCGCCCTCAGATGATTTTTCCAAATCGCATTTCAAAGCTCCTCGTTCGACGGCAACCATGCTGAATTCCCCCGAAGAACAATTCTTATATTTATTCGCTCGCTTTGAATTTCGCGGATATGACGAAAGGTAAACAAATATAAAATTAAATCGGGGCTGGGGGGGAGGGGGGGGGGGCAAAAAGTTTTTCATGAAAGCAGTTAAATCGAACGTTTACGGCAGAAGGAAAGGAATTTGAAACGCAATATGTGTATGCGGAGATCGTAAATGTTCGAATAAATAACTAATAAGCATGTATTTCTTGCATCTTACCGAGTTACATCGATGTTGTACAACGGGCAAGTCGGTTGAAATACACGAGGATTACCTGATACATTTTCCCCGCTGTCGTTCCTCAGGGTAAGAATCCTCCCGCTGGGTTGGGCGAGCGAGTGAGGTATCGAAATGCCGAAATTCACTTCTTAAAGTTGACGGAAATATACGTTCCCGATTAAAACCGCGCGGAACGCGGCGGTCGGCACAAATTGTTGCGAGCCCGATGAATCCACGGCCTTCTCGCCGCAGCGTCCGGCAGAAACGAAACGGCAGGAGTTGCGCATCGGCGAGGCCGTTAAAAATCCTCGTCCCCAGGTCCGCAATATGCAAATGTTTGGATGATTATTTGAGAAGACTTCGGCGGACAGGAAAATAACTTTTCGAAACGGTCTCCTCCTCCTGGTTCCACCGGCCGGTGCCGCAAATGAAGGGAGACGCCGTGATCCCGACGCGGATAATGGGATAATCGATGAGCGCGCTGTTGAAGACCGCCGCAGCCGCTTCAACTTTTCCCGGCACATTCCGCTGATTACCGCCCATAAATCACCAAGTTCGCCGCCTTCCACCGCTCCGTCCGCGAGAGGCAAATTCCGCCGATCCTGCTCCGAAACCGCTTCGGCGGCTTCTCGCACGCCGCGACGTTGGAAAGTGATTCCAAAGGAAAAACAAAAAAAAAAAAAAAAATCCTGTCGGATCTTCCTCCGGGAACCGCAGAACGGTGAAATCGACGGAGGAGCGTAAAACGCGAAGATTCCCCGGGATCAAATTCTCATTCAATTACCCAATCCTCTGCAGATTTGAGTATTTTTTCCTTAAGAATGCGGCGTATAAAATTCTTTACCGCGGTCGTTATCAATCAAAGGGAAAACGGGATGGAGTTAAGCAAATGTGCACCCGACAGTGACGGAAAAGAACCATTTTCGCCGCAGTTAAAATGATGGAAGTTTCCCTTGTCGAGTAAGCAATTGCCTCTTGCGCGGTGTGTCAGCCCGCCTTTCCCTGCTCGGTTCTGGAGCGGGTGCATCGCTCTCGGGGATGCGAAGCGCCCTGGGAAGGGACTCGATCTTCGCTCTCCTTCATACGGCGGTGAGCGAGGAGACCGTTTCCGTACCGGGCGAGAAAAAGAACCGAATAATGACTTCCATCTTTGACCGGTTCGAAATTGGGGCCTTCGACCGAGAGGGTGCAAACGGATTTTTGCCCCGAGGAAGCGGGCCCGACTTCAATTATGCGGTTTCGGCGACAGCTTCTAACGGAATTAAAACTTCCCCGGTCTCTTCGGTGAAGCCCCGAAAGGATCCGACGGCGGCCTGGGCGACTCTGCCGGGGATCGGCCTTTGATCGCTCCGGATGGGTTCTCGCCTCCGAGAAAGAGCCTCGCGGATTCGGATGGATCGATCTCGAACGGCAACGTTCCCGTCGGCTCCAGGACGTTTCTTCCGTCGTTCACAGCGGTCGCCGCCCATGGGAAATTCGATTTTCGACAGCATCTACCGCTTTTTCCACGCTCTCGTTCCGCTGGAGGCTTGACTGGCGCTTGCGCGCCCGGACGAGAGCAACCCAGGAACGCATCTTCTTCTCACATAGCTTGACGCATTTAAACGCGGCTTGCAGCGTCTCACGTTTTCACTTTCTGCGACTGCCCTTGCATTTAAGGAATGATCGAAATTGCTCGCGAGCCTTTTCCCCGTGGAGATCGTAGCAATTAGAAACCCTTTTTTAGGTATCCGGCGAGCGAACGGGTCCCACGGCGAAAACTTCAGCAATCTGACGCCGATCGCCGGGTCGCTTTCCTCCAGCCTCCGTTTCGATGATCCGACGTTTTTCCGTCCGGGGAATCATTTTATTACGTTGACGGCAGAAATGCGTAAGAAGTGTCTCCTCGTAAGGGGATTTTTTTTTTTTGTTATTGCCCCATTGTCAAGAGGAAAAAACGGATCGGAAACGCTTAAACGTCGCAGATCGCGTCGGGGAGGGAAGGTCCGTCGGAGGTGGAGAAAGATCTTGTCCAAAATTTTGGGTTGCTCGATCTCGGAGGGTTCTTCGGCCGACACCGCGAAGCCTCCCCAGTCCACACTCGAGAAACGCGATTTTGATTTTTGCGCTCGGACTCCAACAACAATTTTTTCCCGATTTCGCTCCTAACGACTTCCTTCCCGTCTTTTCATTCCCGTCGAACGATTAACCTTTCCGCCGTCTGGAACGAAAAATAATTTTCCTTTTTGCGGAATCGCTCCCGGAGTCCTTTTTTCCCTCCCCGGCAACTTGCGAACGTCTCCTCCGCAGCGAAGCTGGGACTTCCTTTTTCTTTTTGGTCCGCGCTTTGCAATTCTCCTTTTTTTTTTTTTTAAAGGCAAAATGGCCGAGCGAAAGGCGCCGGGGTCCCGATGAAAAGCCTCCCCCACCCCCGATGGAGGGAAGAAGCGAACCATCGAAAATTAAGCGAAAATTCTTCGCGATTTGCGGTGCGCCCCCGGAATTTTCAGGAAACGGAAAAGTGTGCAAAATTATCCCCTCGCGGGTTATTTTCTCTGTTTGCATCCGAGTGGATCTCCTTCGCCTCTCCGCCGGGCGCTCGCCCACAAAGGAGATGCGGAAAATGTGCCGAAATCCGCGTTTCGCGATTTTGCCGCCCGAAAAATTTTCGCGGCCTCCGAAATCGGGCAAAGTGAAGAACTTTTGAGATGAATCGAAACGGTGTTGTTTGATCGCAGTTGAGGCAGCGATGCCGGCCTCAGATTCGGACAATTTATATTTCCCTAATTAAGAGAAATTGTTTTGCTGACGTCTCCGAACCGCTTTTAATGGATTTTGGAATAATTACATTCAAATTCTGATACATTCTACAATTAAATTGATGGTTAAAGGGTTTAATTGTATATCTCGTTCACGCGGAGGTTCTTTCGGGTGGAGCCGAAGCCGCCTTTGGTTCTCGTTTTTCGGGCATTCACTGGAATATTTTAATGAAATCATGGAATAGTCACTGAAATCCGGGGTTTTTGATGCAAAAGCAGTCTAATGAAAAACTCTAAATCCCGCACCGCCGAAGCCCTGCAAATTAAATGATGTCCATTGTTTCCCGCGACACATTTTCCAATCCCTTTTCGCGAATTCAAATAAATTTCTCTCCTCGCGCAACTGCGCAAGCGGGTAAAAGGTTTCGCCTCATTTTTCTGGCGCTAATGAATTTCTGGCGACCTTTCGCGGAAGGATCGCCGCAGGAGCAACTTGGGGAGAGCCGCGCCGGGATCTCGTTTTTGAAATTCAAATTCCCCGGTTTTTGCATCGGGAAAAGCGTCGAAAAGAAAAACGGCGAGGCGACCGGGGAAAATGTCAAATATTTGCCCCGCGTGCAAGATGCTTGTAAACTCTGCCGGATCTTTAAATATTCAGCGGTGCTTCGGGCTGACGGGCGGGGCGGACCGCGCGAAATCTCCCCCCCGCCGCGGCCCCGCTGAATTTTTCCGGAATTTCCTTCGCATCGCTGACAAACGCGTAAGCGTCACAAACCCGTTCTCTTCCCTCCGTCGGACGGGCTCCGGAGAGAAGGATAATCGGATGGGCTCGGGACAGGCAGCCGAGGCCGGGAAACTGCATCTTTTTTTGCATTCAGCGATCAACTCGGATAAAGATCTGCGAGCCGCTCCTAACCGCGGAAGGCTCTCCTCCTTTCCTTTTTAATATCTTTTCGACAAAAAAGGATTTTCGAGGAGTCTTTTCCCGAAGGAAGTCGCTACTAATTGCGCATGTCTTCCCCGGGGCACACTCGCTTTAATGGAATGCAATATTCCCCATTTCTGGGCCTCAGAAATTTTATTTACAAGTGTATAAAGCTTTCAATTCATTTTCTTTCTTTTTTTTTTAGTGGTTACACTTGATCGGAGGATCTGCTTTCCCCGATCAAAAGGATCGAGTTGGCTTTCCCCTGAGCAGCCAGCGCAGCCCTCTCGAGAAAACCGAGCCCCTGTTCAATGCTCCTTCGGCTTATAATTTCAACTGTGACGCCGCGCGCGTTTGGCAGGCATGACTGAAGCAAAATTTCCGGCTTAAAAACTATTTAAAGCATTTCGTAAAGATAATCTTGAAGTGAAACCTTTCGTCGGAAAAACGATCCTGGTTTTACCGTGCTCTCAAATTTATGAGATTCCGATAAACGGAAGCAGGGAATCCGTTCATATTCCACCGCTAAAAACTGAACACTGAAAACCAGTTACAATCAGCACGCTTCGACGGGACTTATGGAAGTATTCAACCTCTTTGACGGGCAAAGGTTGAATTATGGAATCGGGAAAGGTTGACTTCCTCGAGGCAGGGGCTTTCAACCATCCCCTCGGAAAAGGACAACAGCGTTTTGCGATAAAACCCGAGGTTGGATCTCATTTCAAGGAAGCGAAAGAAAACTCCGAACGGGGCCACACGAACGGGGGGGGGGGGGCAGAACGGACGCTGAATCAGATGCCCGGAGGTTGCCTGGACCCGTTCTCCCTTCAATTTAGGGCCGCTTAATGAGCAAAATTAATATTTTCACAATGATTCCTTAGTGCACCTCTCCGTGTCTTCTGGCCAAATAAGCTCCAGAGGCAGATAACGAAATCGCTTTCCGTTTTCCGCGTACAAAATGAAAAATGGGAAGGGAAATGTTTCCTTTTTAATTTTCTCTTGCAGTCAGCGGGAATGAAGTCAAAGGGAGCTTCCACGTTGGAAAAAAAAAAAAAAAAAAAATCCTTTTTAAGAAATGGCAATATCCAGAAGGCTTCCGGATATTTGAGCGAAAAGCTAAAATTCATTTGTACCTGTCGGCGGGTTAATTAATTTCCGATCTCCCCAGAAAAGAAAAAAAGAAAAAAAAAAATTAATCAACATCAGAACAGCGGAATCCGCGGACTCGGGAATCAAGGTGCACGCCGAATGACAACTCGCGATCGGGTCAGGCGCGAGCTCCGACAGCCGACAGGAAGATTCAAACCTGAAGACCTGGAAAATCTTTGTTCCCCCTTCCGGCCAGATCCCGCGCCCAAGAAAGTAAAGTCCTTACCCTTTTGCTGTCTCTGAACTTGACCCATCCGTCGACGATCGTCTGCTCCGTGGATTCCGGCGCTTCCGTCGTGAGCTCCAGCATTTCCGACTCGGACTCCGTTACCTCCGAATCCGTCAGCGAACTCGGATCGCCCACGCTCCTGTCGCCGATGCTTCGGGCCGGGGAGCTGAACAGGCTGTCGCACATTGTCTCCCTTTTTTTTTTTTTCTCTCCTTTTTTTTTTCTTTTTTTTTTTTTCTTTTCTTACGAGCCTCCGATTTTCGATCACTATCTCCCTGAAAGAATTCACGAGAGCTTCACTGGTACCTGCCAAAGATTTTCCTTTCGGATTTCGTTTTGCTGCCGCCGAAGAGATTCGGTCTCAGAGCGAAATACGCAAACTGATAAGTGCATTTGTTACCCGGATACGTTCCCGATTCGCGTCTCCTCGCGGCTGAAGCCGTGTACAAATAATAATTTTGATATTTAGAAATGGCCCGGGGGTGAATGGCTGACATCTCGCACAAATACTCGCTATTCAGCATGAGAAAACTTTTAAAGCTGCGAACGTGGAGCAACATAATTTATTTCATCCATTTCTTAACCCTTTCGCGACTGACGGGGGACGTCCGCTAGGAAGAGGAACTTCGTCAGCAGCTAACTTCAATAGGAGTCTGCATATTTTGACATTTTAAGAGAAACGATTCGGGGATATCGGGCCGTTGTCTTTGCCGATGTCCGACTTCCCTCTTCGTTTATTTATACTAAAGACATGTATTGCATGTTTGGAACCCTAAACAAGTGTGCTTTGCAAGATAACGCGTTTCGAATTCTTTCCGACGATGCACAAAGTAAAATAATTTAAATTAGCTCTATTTGCGGCAACTCGGGAATGCAAAAACGTAAATGGTATGCGCAATATGAAAATTTCAATGCGGCCCGAACCTGAAAAATTCTTTGCCGTTAAACCAGATTCACCTCCCTTCAAAAAGTTTCTCAATTTCATGTCTTTATACGCCTCGTCTCGTCTTCAGGTATACATCCATCGCTATAACGATGCGCAACCACCTTGATATTCTTTCGCTTTTCGCCTTTTCACCTTACTTTCCCTCAGATTTTCGTCTCACTACATGCCCCGAATCTTCATGCAAACATATCGGTTAACTGAAATCAAAGCACCGATTTAAATGTAAAGCAAACAGAAGTTCTGTCGGCCGGCAGCGTTAAGTTTCATTTTTTACAATTGTTAACCGATTCCATTAGAACCTTTTTTTTGTATGTGACTTTTTCCACATTTAATAACCCTGCAGTGGAGCTGTCACGCACGCCGCTGTTTTAAAATTTTCCACAATTTGATGATAGATTTTTTTTAATTCTAACGGGGAACGCTTTTGATGTTTTTCACAGGCATCACGATTTTTCCGTTGTCGTACCTGCTTTACTGCAGGAAATCACGGTTCGGGTCGCTGATGCTCCCGTAATGAAACTGGGCATCGGACTGAATTGCCCAAAAAGTGGAAAACTCCCGCGGTTAACGCGCCGGGAACACGCTGACGGTTTCTTCTGCCGTTTTCGGTTTTAGTGCTTGTTGCCCTTCCGGTAACTGCGTATCGCCCAATTCACCCCTTTCGGAAAACGGAAATTCGAAGGGCTTTGTCCCGAACGAAAAATTTTCTTTGTGAAAATGTCCATAAAACTGGAGAGCAGACAAGTGAGAAATAGAAAAATTTAAACAATACGAAAAAAGTTTTTCCCGATGTAGCTGCCGGGAAATTCAATTCCCATTAAGTTAATTTCACGTTAAGGCAATTAAGTCAATTCCTGTATGACCGAGAGCACGAAAGAAAGGGAAAATAATTCTTTTTCCTTTCTTCTTTCAATTGCCTTCTCATTTTCGATTGCGATCATGTATTATTCATGAGATACAAAGCAAGCAGAAGATGAATCTCTATAACACTTTTCTTTTACACATTTCACCCTCTTCTCTTTGATTGAGGCCAATAATTCATTCATCCATTTGGTATCCGCTCTTCGCCTATTTTTATTTAAATTATCTCCGTCATTTACTTTGAAAATCATTCTCTTACAGCATCAGACTTGAAGCGGGGGCAATCTGACAATGTCGCGTGCCGGATCGTGTAAGAACCTGACGAGATCCGACAGAAGTTATTCAAATTCAAAAATCCCGTGCGGCTTCCAAGCCGAGGCCTTTTCCTCGGTTGCAGGTTGATGCGGAAAACGATTTCGGCGCAAAACCTTCCGGTCGAGCACTTCCGTATCGCGGTTCGGCTGCGGCCTGACGCGGCCCATCAAAATGCCGTTTATTCGCAAAGGAGTAATTTACGTCGTGCATTCGTAGGGTACACACTCCAAGGCACGTTTTCCAACTCAGTCGCGCGAAGGATCAAATTACTTTTGGACCAAACGGCATGGAGGCCAATCCCCCGGGAGATAATGAAGCGTTCGACGCGTCGCACTCCGGAATCCTGGGATCAACCCGAAAAAGGGCCCCGCCGAAGGATGCCTTCGGAAAACGAGCCTTCGGGGGAAAAATAAAGCCTTTTTGAGAAAGGGCTTTGACGTTTGCAAAAGGGAAATTTTCGGATATTCAATCAAACTTTGAAATCTACGGTCCGGGGCTCCAACACCTTGGAAATTGTTAATTGTTCGAGTTCGCGCTGCAAAAGATAAAACAAAATTTATTTTCTCTGCAGTCCCTCGTTTTTGAATGCCTTTTTTTTTCTCCCCC
>JAOWBB010005229.1:0-22719 GCA_028565995.1 Ricinus marginatus | reverse complement strand
CTGCCCCCCCCCCCCCCCCCGGAGCATCGTCGTTTTTCGATTCTGCCCGTGTCTTCTCGCTCACGAAGCTTAATCCAAACGGGTTTAGACACAGGTCAGCAAATCGATGATGTCCCAAACCGGGAACGCTGGAGGAAGTCGGAAAAGGGCGATTTCCGAACGATACTCAGGATTTTTTTCGTGATTGTGACAAAAATCATTTTCAGCATTCGTTTCAGTTCCCAAGTTTGACTTTCGTAGCTGAAAATATTTCGAAAGTAAATTAATCCTCAACTCGAGATTACGTTAATCCACTTAAATATGATAATCCTTGGCATTTTTTTTTTCCATAATTATTATTCTTTTTCGATAAGATCCTTAACTTCTGAATAATGAGCTTAGGAAAAGAAGTCTTTCTTTTTTTTCTTTTTTTTTTTTTTTTTTTTTCTTTTCCCACTTCTGCAGAATGAATTGCTGCAAGTGCGGAATCTACCCGAGACGGTAGGTGCAAATTATATTCTTTGCGAGCTGAAATGTCGGTTGTGTCACCGTAAGAGGTTTACGACTTCCCCGCACGTGAGCCCTGCCGTGGAACTGTCATCTGGGCGTGAATGCTGTGCCAAGGTTGAGGCGAAGCAGAAAAGTCTTTCGCTTTTAGATCTGCCATCAAATTGGAGGTGCGCTGCGCGGAGCTTGTTCAAATATTGCGATCAATTGACGTTAATGAGCGACAAGGCGAGGACGTGATTTTGAGCGAGAGCTTCGCCAGGTTAAAAGCTGAAGGCTTCACGTTCAGGTTCGCAGTGGAAGCGTCGCTTCATTCACCGCCGGCCTCATTTTAATAATGTAACACCGCGTGGAAAGGAAGGGAAAAAGGGAAAAAGAAAATTTGCACGTAATATATGTAATTTATAAAATTAATTTTTCATATAATCGCGATATAATTATTTTCGAGGTGGGACTTCTGAAATCATCAACGGATATAGTGAAAATTCTCATTTTTGTCCGGACAACGTATGACCCGTTATTAGCAATTATACGCGAAGCGATATGCATTAAATATCAGTTTAAGCTCACTTTTTCACGCGCAATTCCGCATATTGATCGGTGGAACAACATGCGTGATCTGAGATAATTGGACCTTAAAACGCCTCGTTGGAAAACCGGGAATAAGACAGGTTTTCGGACGTTCCCATGCGCTTCAGCGAGTTCGCATAAACTGCTGAAGGACCGACCGACGAATAATGAAAAAGATTATTTTTCTGAAGGAACGGAAAGCCCGGAATCGGGCAGAAATATCGCTTTCGCTACCAGAAGTTCTTAAACAGGGAAAAATAATTGGTTTCCGATGTCTTCATTACGACTTGAAGTCATTGTAAATGAAAACTGTCGCTTTTAAGTTTTCGGAGCTCGCAAACAAATTTTGCGATGACGTCACGAGATGGAGACTATCGATTATCGGGGGCGGGAGCGAGCGCAATCCCCGTCGGAATACCTGTCGCTTTCCTGCGGGATCTGCGCCTCCTCCCCCCCCCCCCCCCCGTCCGACGAGATTCCTTGACCCAACCGCAAATTCGGGATCCACGACCGAAACAAAGGTTCGCCGGGCGGAAGGGAGAGGAAGCGGGGGAAGCTCGGCGTCCCGCGAGCCGGGGGAGCGTTCGCTTTGTCGGGACGGGAGCCCGCGGGATCGGAAGGGACGAGCCTTTCAGGCTCGATCGAGATGCCCGATTTTCCTTTTCCAAATGAGCGAACAAGAAAAGGCATAAAAGAAGGGTCTCGAATTGGATAATTGGACCGCTCGCTTCTATCCGGAGAAATTTCTTTAAGGGATTCTCGTTTTTGTGCACGTTTTATCCTTTCGCTGCTGTCCCGCGCACGTGGTGAGGTCTCCTGCGGGAACCTCGCAGAAGGATATCGTGCGAACACTTCCGGAGCCGTCGCCCGCCCGAGAACGATCGCACGTAATCCCCAACTTTATTTTCGATTGAGCAAAATGGCACGTTGCAATCGATTCGCATACCTAATACGGGTCGTGAGTCTCTTAAGCCGCCGGCAGGAATTGCATTATTTGTCGATTAATGTGTGTCGATCGTGATGTGTATTGTTAACGTCTTATTATCTCATTTTCGTTGTGATTTGTGCATGCCTAAATTTTAAAATTAGGTATTAACGAGAAGGGGAGAAGAGAATTTACATGTATGCTGCACGCTCTCCATGTCCAAATGAAACTTGGCGTAATCAACGTGGTGCCGAAGAACCAGGAACGTTAATTTTTTTGCATGTGCATTTGTACAGTGTGTACACTTTTATGTCGATGCGATCGGGCCGGGTTATTTTTCGATGGGCAGGGAAAATAAATGGATTTGTCAATCTTATCCGGGAATTGCAAACTTCACGTCGGCATTTGCCGCTAGGGTTTAACCAAACATTTTTGCACGGGTCCTGGGGGTGTTGTCCGTGGGGTTTTTCCCTTGGACAGCGTGCCTTGACCCACGCCTTTGCCTCCAAATTCAGATGAGTGAAAATTTTTTCGGGTTTTCCTTGCGCGTTGCAGACGATTGGAGATTCGCCCGTGTCTTCTCCTTTCGGTTGTTTTATTTTTCATTTCTCCACACATAAAATCGCATCGTCGGGGAATTCCTTTCCCATCCGACGTAATGCGACGAATCGAAGAATCTGCATTCTTGGATAATGCAATCGGAAAAGGAAAACGACTTGGACGGACTACTTTTTAACGTGTAAAAAAAAAATGATGTTTTACGAGAATGTAGAAGGGGATTGATACCTAATCCGAATGCCGAGATTGCCGTTAAACTTCCCCCCGGTGTCGTTGCTGCCGGTTCCGGGCCGAAAGCGGAAACCTCATTTCGGGTGTTTCCCATGCGGGGGAAACCTGCACAAAATTAGAATTCCGAATTGAAACATTGTGCCGAACCTCTTCTGCGGACCTCGCCAGGGCGATTAATTTGCTCAAAATTGGCATTCGCATTTTCCGGTTCGATTCTTTTTCGGTGTCGGTCATGCCGCAGGATTAGATTTGGGTTCAAATGTTCCGCAGCCAAATATTATTTTTTACCGCCGCTGCCGGTGTAAACGATCGCCGGTTTTATTCCGGCAACTTTTGCCGGGATGCGACGCACATGCGTCGCATCGCGTCCGCGGCCATTGAGCCAAATCGAGAGATCTTCCTGGGCATAATCGGATTCGCGATTTTCTGATTAAACGGGGAAGAGCTCTGGCCATAGGCCAGTTCGCTAATATATATAATTGCGCCACGGTCTGCAGTGTTTAATCGGAATAATGGCGGCGAAGAAGCATCGAAAAGTGAGACAAAGCTAGCCATTTACCCGGCCCGTGTTATGCCCTTAACGGCACATAAATCTTGGATCCGAGTCTAAATTACAAAACCCTACACATCTTGGTTATTATCCATGACCAAGAGGCAGGAACGACCGGTCATTTTGCAAAACGTCCAACTTTCGGAGCCTTGACAGCAAGTAAGAGCAGTGAAAATTGGGCGAGTCAACGTTCGTGATATCTCAAATGATTCTTCATTGCTGTGTCCAAATGGTATATTTTTATATATTGTTAAACCTTTTATATATATACATATACATGAAATGCGCCGGTTGTCTCCAGCAAAACATCGTTCCTTGAGATTGTGAACTTATTAATTAACCGTTTAAAGAGGAGAAATCGGATAAGACCCACGGATATTGTGGGTAAAATACACTATTTGATGTATTCCGGAGGCATTTATTACGGTTTTAAGTGTTTTTAGGTGCGATGCCTTTTCTGGTTATTCCAGAGGTATAACATAATTTTCCCTTTTCCGGTTTTAGATAAATCAAGAATCGGAACCGCAGGGGAAGGTTCTCGAAAATTGAGACCGTTTTACTGTGTTATAGCTTGTTTTAATAATAAATTAACTCAAATACCAATTTCAGTCTCTGAAGCATTTTCTAATTTATGTTTCATACTTTGTAAATGGAGAAAACGTTTTTGTGTCTTGTACAGGCTCTCCAGAAGGTGAAAGCACTTTTCACGGCGGTTTTCTATTTTCCGCTGACGCCGCAGTAACAAGACAATATGGCAGCGGGGTTGTAAACAGCAGAGAGAACTTACGGGAGTAGCTTGATGTCATTTTCAGTATCCGGTTATCTTGCGAAAACGTGATTTTTATTACGTTTTAAGGAAACTTGACGGGGTTAATTTCCCCGTTCAGATCATTCGCGGCACAAAAAGGGAAATCAAATGGTTTCGCCTCCCGATTTCCGGAGCATAAAAAAAAAAAAAATAAAAAAAATAAAAAAAAAAAGCCAGGGCTCTGAATTTCCCGGCAAGTCTTGCGAGCTGCGCGGCTCCGACATATTTTTCCCCGTGCAAAAAGAAAACGATTACCGGGAGCAAACGCTGAAATTTCCCTTCGGGAAGCAGAGCCTTATTCTTCATTCCCCGATTTCTCTGTTTTCCCTTTTTCTTTTTTTCCCTCTTCGTTTTTGACGAAGTCTGCACCACTGCGAATTATTTACAACCCCCGGATATGCACGTACTCGCAGCAAAAGAAATAAAGAGAAAATAAATCTTGAAACTCGATTAACGTCAAGATCAAGGCTCGAGACGGCGAAAAGGAAGCGAGCTTTTTCTCTCGATATTTGTATCGCTCCGTAAAAGAAATTCAGGCGATAAATAAAACGATGTAGAAAACTATGAATTATTATGCGGCATGGCTGCAAGGAAGATATGAAAATATTGTGAAAGGTTAAAAATTTTCCGATGGTAAAAGTAATTCGTTTAGCGGCAGCAACAGGGAGTTGAGGGCTCCGCTGTGAAATTTCATATTAAGATGCAAACCTAATTTTACATATAAACGCGATAATTGAGTAGAATATATGCGCTGCAGTTTTTGATTTATTAAAGTGTATCGCATCCGGTATTTGACCGTACGTCCGCGTGAACGGTCGATATTTACCTATCCCGAATTTTGGGTGCTTTAGCTGCTGGCTGTGAAAACATGATTAATCTAATTCAATGTGACGCCCATGTATAATGAAACTTGATTGTTTTACTGGGAGCCAGGCCTTTTACAATGCAGCGTTATTGAGCCAGCAGAAAGCCATACCGGCGGAGCAATTTAACCTAATGCGGTGTGAATTCAAATTGCGGAGGTTTCGTAAAATTTTCCGGGCTAAAAAAATAAAGAGGCAGTTCCGCGAGTGTGACTTTTTTGATTTATTATTTTTAATTTAGAAGGAGAGAAGCATTACCGCCTTGAGAGAGCTTGGAAACGACGGATGCCTCGGATGGTGGAGAGCAAGTTATCGAATCGATTGTTTCGCCGGTCGTGCCGGAATTTTAAAATTGCTGACCCGGGAAGGATTTTCTCCAGGCATAAACTTCCGGTCTTTGGACGATAGGCACCCGGAGCCCCGGATCACGAACCCCAGCCCGCGCGGGATTTGCGCACCAAAGCTTGGGTTCTTATGTGGTGGATTCCTTTCTTTCAGTTCCCCTGGAAAAAAAAAAAAAAAAAAAAAAAAGAAGAAAGACAAAATAATTCTTAAGCAGCAGCAGATATTATACAAAACGGGTAAATAAGTAACTGAACAACCCCCCGATTCGAATCCATTAAGCGCCTTTGGTCCGTGGCAATCAATCATTTCACGTCCTCACAATTTGCTTTTACGATTTTTTTTTTCTTTCCTTTTTTTAACTCCTGATATTTCCTTCTTTTACCATTTCAACCCCCAAAATCCTCCCTTTCAGCCACCCCTGATATTTCCCCTTTGACATTCAGGAAAAACAAGTTTTTTTTTCATCAAAGCCCCTCTCGCTCATCGTCTTTCCGACCAACATAACTTCCCCATGAAACACTTTTTCTTATTTTTCTTCCACTGTTTCGGATCTGTTTACACGCAAAAAAAAAAAGAAAGATTAAAAAAAGAGAAAAGAAAAGGACGGATCTTTGATTTTATCCGAGGTTGGGCTCGGGCCTCGGTTCTCCCGCAGTTTCCTTTTAGGTTGCTTGAAGCCCCAAAAAAGTGCCCGCTTTTTGACTTTTTTCAGCGCATCAAATTATTTAACCCGACGTTTCTTGCTCCTCTGGCTCACGCACCCGACGGACGCAATTGCGTGCCGTTTCCCGTAATCCGAGGCGAACGGGGAAACCGTCCTCTTCATTTGCGAAAATTTCATTCGCTCCGATTCCAGCGACGGCGACGCCGTTCTGGAAAAGCCGAGCATTGACAAAGCGACAGCTTCATATATTTTATTCGGACAGTCCCCGCTTCCTCGGTGATATTTTATCGTGAAACTCCATGCCGGGCGCCGATGTAATCAATAATTAGATTGATATCCCCGGGTTTGCAGTTTGTGGAAATCCCGCGGGGACGAACCGACGATCCCGAAGGAATCCGAATCGGGGAAGGAAAATCTTGAATTAAATTGTCAGACTCTCTCATAATGAAATTGTCCGGTATCGTCCAGTTTGATTTAAGGCTTTTACCGGGCTTTCCTTTTAGTGCGTCCTCGACTCGGCGTTATTCGAAACCCCCGCCGGAGCGCACCGGAAAATCCGCGCGAATTTTTACTGCCGGCCCCGGTTTTTTCCTTGTTTCCTTGACGTTTGCCGCAGGGCAGTCTCTTCCTCGTCCGCGATTGACGCGTAAGGAAAGGCGGAGGTTCGGGAGCGCGCGAGCCACGCATTTTAAATGTGCCGCGGACGGGACGGCTTGGATGAGGTTGCTCGCGGTTGTCCGCGACCTGCGGCATTAATCCACCGCGATCCGAAAATCGACCGAATGAATAATAAAATCAATACGGTCAAATAATATTCGTTCCCGAAATGCAAATTCATTTGTAGGAGACCGCAAAATATTCGCTGCCGAACGAAAACCATAAATAACGATAATAATAATAATAATAATAATAATAATAATAATAATAATCCAACAAAGATTTATTATTTCTAAACGCCGTTTAAAAGCAGCAAAAAAAAATTTTTTGCCTTAATATGCAATCGACCATTTTAAAACATTAATAATAATCTGTAATTTTAGTTTAAATACCGATTGTGCCTTTGAGCCCTTCCAGAGGGAGGTTTTGTTTTTGTTATTATTCCGGAAAAATTGGAAGCAGCAGCATGTAATCACGGAAGGAAAGATCCTTAAATGATCGGTTTCGCCGCTTTCGAATCGTGCAGCAGGACGGGGACTTACCCTGGATACGCTTGCCGAAGCGCCCTATTCGAGTCTGCGCAATTAGGTTTATGTAGTAAATTGATACGAGAGCGGGATGTATCGAAATTCGCGGATTATTCATACGAATTAAACACAATTGAGCGTTATTAGATTTCGGAGTGGGCCCGGGCAACATCCGGATGCTTGATCGATGGATGGGTTCAGATTGGGCGCGTGAAAAAGATTTTCCGGTTTACCGAATTGCTCCTGCAGGAACCTCCGCGAAAAGGCCTGCAGCGCCAGAAAAGCCTTTTTTGAAGGGTATTTAATTTAAGCTTGGGAAATCTGTGAAAGTGCACTTCGTTAAAACCTCATTTACTCATTTTTAATACTCTTAAAACCGGAAACATGCCAAACATCATCTGCTTATCTATATCTTCGCATATACGTATATTATATACATACATATATATATATATATATATATATATATTTAATACATAGAGAATCTCGGGATGAGACCTAAAACTTTCAAAATTTTATGCATATGTAATAAGCGAAGTTTGCCGCGCTGTGCGTTTTCATTTTCGTGTAGAAACAAATTCTTATTTAAATTTCAATGTGATATTAAGCATCGTTCTTATGCTTGCTAAAAGTATTGTTATTTTTCTTTAAATATTTAATGAAATGTGATATAAAAAATGTAATGCAAATGTCATTTTAGTCCGATGGCTGTCATTAATTCGGAAGGGTAATACATTTTGCACAAGATAAAAATACATTAATGTTCAACACTATCAACGGCCTTTTAATATTTCTACAGCTAGAAAGTTAATTTTTTTTTTCTTTTTTAATACTGCTTTCATCGGGAGACGTTATTAATTTACGCGCTTCAGATAATTTTTTAGTGTGAAACGTTAAATGGACATTTTCTAAAGATGTATAAATCTAACAAGATTTTTTTTTTTTTTTTCTTTTTAATGTTCAATTTGGTGGCTCAAGTTCTCTTGTCAACAATTTTTTTTTTTTTTTTTTTTATTGTTATACAGAATCTTAATGCTGTTTTTCTAAGCTTTGTTTACAGTGCTCAACTTGGCTTGTGTAAACCTTTTGCGAAATCACAGTGGTTTCTGACGGTTGTACTTCTGGAATTTCCCAATCGATCTTCCTCTCCAAAAAAAAAAAAAAAAAAAAAAAAAAAATGGTCAGGCAGGTCTTTTACTCGGTTTTTATCTCTGAATCGTTGGCCACTTGAAAAATTCGCGTTGATCTGGGGTAACGTCCGAGATGCAATATGCCCGGCAGCAAAATCGCCTTTTTGTCGGATACTTGAAAGTTACTACAAAAATGGGCTGCAGTTGCTCGGCCGCCCGCACTGAACGTGGCACGGAGCTCCAGCGTTTCAGCGCCTTCCCCCCCCCCCCCCCCGAAACACTTTAACATTTAAATTTTGTGTGAAAATTGAGGTAACTAATTCGAAAAGGTATTCGAAATGCGGCGGCGCTTTTCGAGCGTTTCTTCCATCTGCTGTTGCCCCGGCGCACGGCGAGGTCTTCTGCCACGCAGAGGGAAACAATTTGCCGGACCCTTCTCATCTGACCCTGCTGCATCTTCCTGCCGTATCCGGTCATTGATTTCCCATTACATTCTCCGCGTTTCATATTCATTCCCGTTGCTTTTTTCTTTATATTTATCGCTTCCGATCGAATTTTCCCTGCTTATCCGGCAGTTGGACGGGATTTTTTTTTTTGCGGCCATCGCATTCAGCGATTGGACAATAAGTTTGTTTTTTATAAGATTCATCAGCGATATATATATAAATATATAATTTTTTCCGGTAATCCTTTACTCCAGTATATTAATTAAAGCATTTGAATATGCGAATCTTTGAGTACACTTTTTTTTTTTTACTTCATTAAATAAATATCTTTTTGCGCAAAGCGATTAATTCCGTTGTTTACGTAATGCAATACAGCGATTTCGGAATCCGTTGAGATGCATTTATTGCGTATAATCAGGCCAATATTATAATGTGTGCCGTCGGGCTTTATATCTTACAAATTAGAATTGCAATATTTTGTGATTTCCGGCAAAAGACAAATTTATCGTTTTTAATCCTCCATTACGATATAATTTATGCTTACCGTACTGTTACACGTATAAATATATTATGAACATCAAGAAAAAAAAAAGTTAGTTTTTATTACTTTGGATGAAATTCAATTGCGTTCCTTAAGCATTAGGACTCTGCCGTAAGTAGGAGTCTCATAAAACTGTGATACGGCACTTTTATGAATTGCAGTTTCGGTCGTGGAACTCGGTGGGATGTCGCTTATACCTGGATCAGATTCCCGTTGAGATGCCCGGCAATATAATTCGCAGGTCTCGGCATGAATCGCGATACTTTCTTGCCTGTTGAATCACCTCGGCAATTCCGTGTCTCGATCGTCAGATCGCGAGGAAAATCATTCGATGCAAATGATTTTGGTCGACGTGGAAGCTTCCAGAAATCGGCATTCGGGCCCGAATTTTTGCCGAGGCAGATCGAGCCTTACATTTCCTTCCGGTTGCTGCGCTGCGCGATTTTCACCCGTTTTAGGAGATGGCAGACGAAAAAAAACTGAGGCGGAAACGGAGAATTGCATTGCGTATGAGGCACCGGCCAGTACCGAATTTGCATGACGGAAGACCGTAATGAAATTTAAGGATGAAAACCTTCCTTTCAACGATTAATTAAAATTAAATATGTTTGGCGACCTCGTTTCCCCTCGCAGGAAAAGATTTCCTTGATTTTTGAAGGTGGCCCCGGTTCCAGCTCACGGATCCGACAGCGATCTGCAGACGGGAAACCTCGTAGGGAAAAATCGTGTGAACCGATTTCGGCGCCCGGAGGAGGGAAGAATTTTAAAGAACAAAGGAAAAATTTTTCCCCACATTCGGGCGAATTGCAAGTGGCCGGATGTCCAGGGCAAAGGACTCGTATGTTAAACGGGTTTTCACCCTAGAAAAGGGTTGATCTTGCCCAGCGGCACCTTGTTAACAACTAAATTTCATTTCATGTTCGTGGTTCAATTCTCTGTATTTATTCAACCCGAATGAGTAATTAAGAGAACGGAAGAAAAACCATTTTGGGATTTGAATTTGTCATATATTGCAAAGCCGTTATCTACTCTCTTCCAATGTTATTCGCTTTGAGATCCCTTTGGCTACGTTTATGGATTCGGAAAAATTTTCCCCAAAAAGGGAACGTTAACGGGGATGCCTTTTCTTTCGGAGTGCACCTTTTTTTTTTTTTTTTACCTTTTTGAGTTTTTCCAAGTCCCGAAGCTTTGCATTTCGCCCGCATTCCAGGACTAGCGAAGATATCCATATTCCGGTTGAGCGCGGATTCTTCTCCCGTTGACAGACCGTTTTTCCGCAGGTCTCTGTGACCAAGACGAAGGGGGCAAGTCGTTGCCTCGGTTTTTTTTTTTTTTTTTTTTTTTTTGGGCGGCGGTGGAAAGGAAGGGTTTCGCCGCCGCAGACAAATATTTCTTCAATTAATCAAAGTTATAAATCCCCTCGCCCGGGCGGCGCAGCTATCTTGGAATTGGTTTTAAAAAAAATGTATCCGTCAACGTATCTCTGTCGACATGGGAGCGAAAGGGTTGAAATTGAAGACAAACGGGACGTTATGGAACGGATCGATAGCTAAGCCTTTCAAAATCGGCGCCAAGTCGCGGCGACGACCTGACAATTTGTCGCCAAGCTTTTCCAATCTTTCACGAAACCCTTAAAAACCTTTCATTACCCCTTTCCCAACCCTTACGAATCCCGCCCCCGCCGTCATCCCTTTCACATTTTTGCCCTGCTGCCACACGGGACGATCTCGGCATTGCATTTGGGTCGCGTTTCTTTAATATTCATTCCGCGTATTTATTTAAACAATAAAAAATAAAACTCGGGTGCAAATCCATTTTGCACGATTTTAGCACGCTAACCGGCGACAGACAGACGTTCCCTAGCGCCAGATATTCTGCCCCCCCGCAATCCCTGGCAATTTTTTTTTTCCTGCCATCCGGTCACGACATTCGAAGGGGCGGAGCCCCGAGCTGCGGCCCCTGGAAAATTCTTCATTTTCGTCTCTCTCGAAAGCGTTCCTTTCTTGTATTACAATGGTGGAACACGCAATTTCGTTATAACATTCGAATTGCACGTTTCAAAAGTTGACGTCATGCGATATGGAAATGCGAAAGATTATTTCTATGCCTCCCGGATTTCGGTCTTGGAAAAATCGGCGGAGGAAAAAAGCAATGTCCCCTCCTTGGCGGCGGGAATTTTCCGGGTTCGGCTTCTGTCCCACAGCCGAGGCTCGTGAAAATGCAATTCCCCCGTGGCCGACGACCGTGTAATGTGGGAAACAATTTCCACTGCCGTTTTTGTCAAAATTTTTGCGTCCTCCGCGATTCGCTCGCACGCGGAAATTGCTCCGGGCTCTGTCGCGGATTTGCAGATCCCGAATCGATCCGCCGAGTTTTGCCGCTGTTTTGCAGCGGTCTATGGCGGCTTTGAGCGCCGCGCGAATTTTCTCCCTGAAAAATTCGCTTTCGAACATCATCGGTCCGTGGTTACGCCGGTAACCTTCCTTCTGGAAGAATCGTCGTCCATTTTGTCCGTTGGCAGACGTGGAAGGGAAATTGCCCGTTCGGCGAGTGCGATATCGACGTTTCCAGGACGTAAAAGGCGTTTGTGGAATACGTCGCGTTACGGTGTCCTCGGAAGGAGTCATTTGATCGTTCTTGCGGCCCCCGTTCGTTCGACTTGTTGCCCTGCAGGAGACCACAGGCGAACCTTTCACATTCCCCGAAGTTTCGATCGATTTGCGTTCGCCTTCAGGAATATTTTATTTTCTTACCTCGTGTGTACTTAATTCTCGTCGAAAGCCTTTCCGCATTTACGTCTCTCAAGTTTGAAAGTTTCTCATTCAGGTCTTGAGACTGAGTAAACTGAAAATTGGATTGTGATAATTTTGATTTAATTTATTTTCGCCTCCGCTTTCATTATCGAAATTTGTTTCTTATTTTTGTAAAGAGCGAACTAGACGCTTTGACAATGTCATTTTGATGTTTCTAAAGCTACACGTCGAAATTGCAGTTTTTTGGCAATCGAAGCTAAAATTGCTTGACTTTGACCGAAAAGAACGATATTCCCTTTCATCTATCACACATGCATATATTTTAAAATTTTAAGTTTTGTAAAATCTGCCACACATTTTTACCGGATTGATTTTTTCTTTCGTATTTCGTTTTATACGCTATCTGCATGATTTCGTTTTCATATTGGAAGCAAATTTTTTTTTGCTTTCGTTTTGAAAACATCTATGTTCGGTCAAATCGTCGCTTTAAATTAATATATATATATATAGGACCATCTGGCAATTATATAAATCCATATTCACATCGCGCTATTGTTTCCTGTAGTTAAGCGATTATCACGCCGAATGTAAGCCAAAGAATTTTTTTTTTTTTTTATTTTTATTTTCAATCCCTCCACGGTTGAAGCGAACTGTGCAGGTCCACTTTTATATCATTTGAATTGATGGCGACGGCTGAATTGAATATTTTCCCGTTCGGAATGATGAAAAATCTCCTTTTATCAACTTCTCACACGATTTCACAACTTAAATCTTTCAAGGGAGCTCCAACGCACCTCGGCCGTTGGAGGAGTCGCCTTTGCTGTGGGTTTCCCGAGCGACAAGTATGAAAGGGCACCCATCGAAAGCAAAGGCGGCGCGAGAATGAAAAAGGGAAAATGAAAACGGGCCACAGGCATCAGGGGAAGCGCATGCAACCTGATTTTGAAGAAATGCGCGAAGTACCTTGCCCCGAATGAAAAGTAAATGAATTCGTCGGTTGTTTTCCCGGCATGGGCGAATGCGCTCCACGTTCTCTCATTTGCATGTCGAAGGATGGGACCAAAAATGCATTGCTTTTTCGGGCGTCGGAGTACCGATCTTTGCCTTTGCATCTTTTGCCCCACCGAAGAGATTATTTTATGCGTTGCTCGCCCATTTTTGACAAAATGCGAACTTTCGAGGTGCCGACAACGAAAATATTCGGGCTCGAGACGAATTTCAATCATTCTGCAATTAACCTAAATACAATTTTTATTTTGTTTTTGTTGCAATACAAAATGTTGACAAAACAATGGCACGGTTCACGTGAAGCGAAAATATTAATCTGTTTTTCAAATACGATGCTTGCCGGTTCATTTAACATTCCGTTAGTATGTATTTCTAGTTGGCGTTATATCATTGCATGCATTTTTCTCCTCCTAAGATTTTCTCTATTGCACAAAGGAGAGAAACTTTTACATACTTATTAAAGTTTTTTACTCATTTACAAAAGTTAGTTAGTTAGTTAGTTCTGTTTTTGCGATTGCAAAGATCTTGACGTGAAATATGTCTCACGTTATTCAAAAGCACATTTTTTTTTTCTTTCCTTCCCTCGACTGCATCAACTCTTTTATGGCTTTCATTTAGATTTTACGAAAACGCTAAAAAATTTTCATAAGGTTTCACGATTAACGGTAGCCTCAGTGCGTTTCATCCTCGCATTTCGCAGCAAAATTTAATTTTTGTCTATGGCATTTCAATAAAAAGCTTAAGTTTCCGCGTCTCTTTTCCATTTACTCTTTATGGGCGCCATACGAAATTATGCGAGGCGCAGTTTCGCGGTGGCGTTGGACGAAGGCGACTGACAAAGCTTCTTCTCGCAGCAGGCACGGAAAAGGCTGGAGAGTCGTTTATAAGCCCTTCAAGGGTTTTCAAAGGTTGGGGGAAAAAAAAAAAATCGGATTCCTTTGACCGGGTTATCCAGTGAGCAAGGCGAGACTTGAGCTGGGAAAACTGGACGCTCTCAAGTGGTTTCAACCAGGTTGCCTTGGTTCGGGGTATCGTCGGCGATGGGCAGCATCGTTTGTGAGTCCCCCGCAACCGCTCTAGATCCGGACCGAGATTCTTTTGAAATTTGGTTAGGTTAGGTATCCGAGAGACTCGGACACACTGCCCGGATATGAGGTGCCCACCTCTTGTTACGGTTAAAACACTGCATTCGAATGGGAAAAAAAGGAGTTGAAAAAGCCTGGAACATGAATGAATGCCACATGAAGGATAAATCTATATTTTTTGATGTCTCGCGTTGCAAATTTTAAAAAAAAAAACTAATATTTTTTTTATTTTCATACTTGCATATTGTATATTCCGGAAACTATATTATCTTGAAAATTTTTGGAAGACGCGAAGTAAAGCCGATTAAAGCTGAGGGTGGTTTTGCTGAACTGGATCGCTTATTTGACGTAATAAAACCGCATCTGTATTGCCTTTCAAACCCGGCAAAATTTCTTCTGGATATATGCGTGAAATTCTTCGGTTTGGCGCATTGGAAGCTCCTTGTGAAAATTTTGCCGCTCTCTGGGGTAGAGCGGGTGCAGGCGCGTCTGGGAGCAATCGCGATTTAAATCGGCTTCCGCTGCAGTCCAAAAAAGCTCTCAGGGATTGAATTATTCACAAGTCGCATTGAAAGCTGCGAGCATCTCCCGGATCGGTAAATGAATTTTCATTTGATTTTAAATCCCGTGCAGACCCCGTGAAGGCCCCCCATTTTCGCAGGCATCTTGCGCCGAGCGCGCCCGGCTTCCGTTTCAGGATCGCTGAGACTTTGTCCGCAGTCGTGCTGCCAGGATTAAGCGTCAGACGGGGATTTTCTCAATTAAAAAGATGAAAACAATTTGCATTTTATCGGTCTGGATGGAGATTTGGGGAAAGGCCTCGGAAAATTTTGCTTCCCCCGAGGATTCCTTGCTGCGGCACGGGCGGAAGGGACGTGACAGGGGGTAGTTTCCGCTCTCCTTGGACGGGAGATCTCGTTCTTTGTCTAGGCGACATCCGCGGGGTAAATGCAGTTAGTCATTCGAGGGTTGTCGTAAGAGGTAATTGTATGTTACACACCCTTAAGGCGTCTTCCGCTTCGGATGATTCCATAGTATTCGTGACTGAAAATTATTTTAACGAATAATTAAATAGAAAAAGGGTAAGAATTGCAAGAATAGCTTAAGGGATGTTTTCTCTGACTTAAATCTCTTTTTTCCCCTTCCGCCGTTTGCATCAAATCCTTTCCTCGTATTTCGGATCAATAAAACCTGCTTCAACATTATTTTTTGCAGAAATATTTTTAAATATATCATCTTATTAATATTTCTTTCAAACTTCCATCTTACTTCGAAATAGGGTGTACGTGTGTGTGTGCGTGTGTATGTATATATATATATATATATATTTATATTGATGCAGCATCTTTTCGGGCGCTAACGGAGTTAAAATCGGAAGTTTTTCCTTTGTAGATATTTCCTCAATATGTGTTTTTCCTGTAATATTTATATTAAAAGGGGATAGTTTGATGGTCATATCCGATCAATTGAGTTTAAAAAAGCACGCTTGAGAATAATCCATTTCGAGATGTCCCTAAAGCAACTAGACGTCCCTTTACACTTTTTTCATTTTTTCCAGTCAAATTGAGATATGTATGTGATATTCGTCCGTTATCGTATTTTTAGGGGAAAAGAAACATTTTGAAATTTAATTTTTTATTATTTTTAGTTTGTTTCACCGAAGCGTTTTCCCTTCCGCTGTCGTTCGTCTTTGTTCCCGCTTATGGTTTGCGATTTTAAGTGTAATGTAAAGAATGTCTGTCGTGAAAAAACTGTTTTCAGTGATTGGAAAACTGAAATTCCAGCTCCCCATAACGTGGAGGAGAAATCTTCTTCTCTCTCTCTCTCTCTCTCTCTCTCTCTCTCTCTCTCTCTCTCTCTCTCCCTAATCGAGGAGCTCGTCGGCGGGATCCTTCAGCGTTCCTGGTGCCTGTCACCGATCAAGGTACGCATAAATTTCTCTGGAATCCCGGCTTAAATTACAAGGCAAAATAATCCCACCGCCTTGTTAGCGTCATCGATTTCAGAGTTTGAAATTTTTTATCTTGCGCAGCAATAATCCGCGAGCGAAGCGGTCTTCAAGTCAGGGGCACACCCGTTTTTCCGACCTGAATTCCAAGGCCGTCGTTATTTTCGCTGTCGAATGCACCGGCGAGAAATTTTATTGCAGCGGGTTCGCCCGAAAAGGGAATCGAGTCGAGGAGTACGCGTCGCTCGTCCCGGTGCCCGTGCGGCCTTTCGCCCCGGACTAACGGCGAATGTGAGCGTCGGTCGGGAGGAACCCTCCTCGCTCGGATGTGGACCGAAGAGTTGGTTATTCAGAAAACTTTTCGATTGCATTCAGGATAAAAAGTTGGCGTGCGAGCCCGTGCTTGGAATTGTAGATGAGAGAGCTCATTAAAATTTTACTGATGAATTCGTTACCCGTTATTACCGAAGAACCATTAAGACCGATAGGTATTAACCGGTAACGAGCAGTCCGTATTTTAAGCCGATAGCCTTCCACGTCCACGCGGAGATCTTTCAAGGAGGAAGGCATCGGAAAGGCAGCCGGACCTCCTCCTGCCGCTAATGTCGGTGACCACGGGGCGCATGCCGCGAAACACTGAGTTGAAGGCCCCGATTTTTGTCGGACGTTGATCTCCATTTGAATTAGCTACTTGTGCACCGTTCAGAGGCTAAAAAGCGATAGATCGCCGCCCGCCGTTGATGCCCCGCCGGAAAAATTCAGGTCCCCAGCCTGCCATTTGCCTCGCCCTTTGCGCCGCGGGTCCGGTTCCCCAAATCGAATTCGGAGCGGGTGGCGAGTCCTTTTGCCCGGAGAAAGCGAAGGTTGCCACCGTCGGGTCGATCGCATCGCGCCCGCAAGTTCCAAACTTTTCCTCGCCGAGCCCGATCCTCTTGGCCGGAGCGCGATAAACGCCAACGCGAAGCCGGTTTTATTGTCGTTTACGGGCGAGCAGATGGCTTTCATAAATTTAATTTCAGCCGGGGGCTCCGGCAAGAAATTTCGACGTCGCTTCCTCGCCGCAGAGCGGGAGAGCGAAGGAAGATCCCGGAATCCCGGGATCTCGGTCCGTTTCCGCGGGGAGGACGTCGCGGGCTGCCAACTTAACGCTCCGAGAAAGCGAGGCTGCCGTATAAATTTTCATCCCCCTCGGCTCCATTTCGACCTCCTCTTCCCGACGCGGGAAAGCCTTCCCTTCCGCCGAGCAAATGCGCGTTGCGCCGGGGGAGAGGGAGGGTTGACGTCGCGGCACACGCACCTTCGCCTCGGCCCAGGAGGAAAGCCGCGTTCACGTTCGGAAAAATGATTTTTGTCCCGATTGCGGGTTTCGCATGTATTTTTTTTTTTTTTTTTAATTTAATTCCCGGCGCAGGCATAAACTTTTTCAAAAGAATTGGACTGCCGAGGACAGTTACTTTAGCGTTTATTAGCAGTCATGTAAATAAAATTTCCCCCGTAAAAGCGGGCCCTTAGCGCACTGCACGGTTTCCCTTTTTCCAAAGCCCAGCGCTTTTAAAAAATAAAAAAAAATAGCGTGACCCTACCGCCCTCTTATAGTTAAACCCGCCATCGCAGAATATTAGAATAAACGTGTTAATTTTGCGAAAATCGCATTCGTTTTTGTCGATTGATCAAACGAAATAGGATTCCTGTATCATTCGCATTTTATTTCACTCATAAATTTCGGTAAATGGCACTGGATGACTCGTGGGCCCTTTTTAGAGCAGGAATTTATTTTTAAAAACATTCGGATCCATTATAAAATCGTAACAGTCGCGTTTAAAAAAAAAAAAAATAATAATAATAATAATAATAACATTTAATTGTCTCATGCTACTGCGGACCATTATTTATTAATAATGATACAGACCGGCTATTATCATTATGCACCGATATATTTTATAATTGTTATTGTTAATGTTCTCCTTGTACCGATTCCGACCTGAAGGTTAAAATGTTTTTGCATTCAAGTGTTTTTCGGGTGACCGTTTCCAACAACAAACGCTGCGGCAAAAATGAATGACCCACGTTAACAAGTCGCGGTTTTTCGCCCTTTTGCGCGATCCCGCTGTCGTTAAAATGCGCGCTTTGAGTTTGCTGCGGATTTTTCTCTTCCAATTTTCGGGATTGCGCACTCGGAAAGCGACCGTTGGACTGTGGATTTGTGCTTACGGAATCGGGGAGGACGGCGTCGCGAACTGCGGAATTGATTTCGAGGCTCGCGAAAACCGGGATTTAATGCAGTTTCGCACAGGGAACCGGTTATTTTTTTTTTTTTTCCTTTGACCGACGGACGTCTTTACTAATGAGACCTTTTCGAGGTACCTGAAAAAAAAAAAAAAAGGTATGAATCGACCGCGGACGAGATTGAAAGACTCTCTCGAGATCTTGCGTAAATTCAAAAAAAAAAAAAAAAAATGTTTGATATTTGAACGAAATCTTATACCGAAAATGGCCGGACCGGTTCCGAACAGATTAGGAAATCCTCGGGGGTATTAAAGAAGAAAAAAAAAAAAGGAAAAAGGTTAACTAAATGAGTCGCTCACATGTTGAGAAGAGAAATGAGGTACTTAAAAAGGCTTAATGCGAAAGGAGAAATACATTTCTCCAGATATTTCTCTGTGGAAAAATTGAAAAAAAAAAAAAAAAGATTTTTTTTCCTCCTTCAAAGGAATTAAAACTAAAAGATTCCCCAGGTACGAGGGGGGGGTTGTTTTTTTCATCCTGATATTCAATCCCGTGGACCGAATCCTGAGGAGAGATCAAACGCGAGAGTTCCGTGGTTATGGGGGGCCGATTGCAGTGCAGACGGGATTCGAAATCCGGGACTGCAGCATTCCGGAGCCATTCGGAAGGATTTGGACCTGTCAGCAAGCCCCGGAGCGATTTTGGTGTTTTTACCGAAAGGAAAGCTTTTCCCGCAAGTCGAGCCCCGAGTTTGGTGATTGACTTGATTAAAAAAGTTTCCCCGGGAAGGCAAAAGGGAACTTGCGATTAAGAACTTGGAGGCAAATGAAATATTTTTCCTTTGGCTGGGCGACGCTGAGCGGCAGCAGATGGCAAAGCAGCAGCGTTGGCACGGAAAAATTTTTAATGGTTTTTGGAAGGAGAGGGAAAATGCCACGAAGACGAAACTCTCTGCGTCGGAGTTGCGATTAAAGACAAAAGGAGGGAAAAATTTCAACCGAGAGATCGTGGCGTGCCCTTTGCTGACCCGGGTCGAAGGTTTCCGACCCGGTCGCAGTTCTTAAAAGGAGCCGAGCTCTTTTAATGCCGCCTCTCGCCCCGACGCCTTGCCCGATTTAAGCTCGTCTAATGGAGTTAGAGTGAGGGCGGGTTTCGCCACTGACATCCACCCTTAGCTTCCGGCCCGGCCAGAAGAATCGCATGCTGAAGGAACACGAGGGGCACATAAAATTTTATGTTCCGCTGCTGCCCCGCGGCGGGAAATTCCTTGCATGATTTTTCCGCTTCCTTTCAAGCTCCTGCCAAAAGCTATAAAATTTTCTAAAAGAGCGGGGGCTCCTCTTCGGTGGGGAAACGAAATTGGAGTTTCAATATCCCGGTCCGCGGTTTACAGTTTTTCATTTCTTGTCTCCCGCTAACGATCCATACATTTCACTGAGCCGGAAGATCACGGGTGAATCGCTTTGATTTTATTTTTCTTCGCTGAGAATGCGGAAAGCGCCTCCGATTCCGTTCGCTTTCCTTCGGGATTGGTTAATTATTTGATTTTCCTTTTCCCGATCTCCGAATGAAAGATTTTTAAATAATGTCCCTTGGCCGGGGTTGCCCGAGTGTTTGACGACTCGTGGATCGTGAAAAATTTCGCGTTTACTCCGAAGGGCGGGGGTGAAATGAAGCCGCCCCTAACGTCGGAAAGAATAAATGAATAAACAAACGCGAATTTCAGAAAACGTTGCTTTGTCCGCGATCCGTTGCGCACCTCCAGTCGAAGACCCGGGGTCTCGCGACGACGGAAAGGTTCGCGTCGGAGATTTTCCTTCACACCTCAGGCTCGCCTAAGGCCGCCGGATGGGTTTTCCTCCGGTCTCTCATCCCTATCTTTTTTATCCGCGTGTTGCGAAAAATTTCGGAAAAACTGCGTTCGAAATCCTGCGGCAAAAATTGACGGAGCAATCCACAATTGCGGGTTCGCACTTTGGTATTCGAAACATGGAACGGGGAAAAAGGGATAAGAAAAAAAAAAAAAAAAAGAAATAAGTCATGAAAAGCATAAAATCCTCAACTTCGAATGAATGTAAATTGCATTCCATATAATTAAACATGAATGCAAAATAAATCCTTCATTTGCTATTCCTTTCCATGTTGATAATGATATTAAAACCGAGACTACTTGGGACTTTATATTTTTATGTTAGCGACCGTAAAACGATAAAAAGAATTTTATTTGAAAGTAATTGTAAGTTCTTTTTATTTGTGAGTCATCTCCATTCAGCAACTGTAATGTTATTGCCGTCATGGAATATGTATGAGGTTCCCTTTCATTTTTTTTTTTTTTCCTTTTCCGTTCCTCTCCTTAAAGTTTGAAAAATGAATATGAAAGCAAAGCTTTTTATGCTTCGATATTTATCACATCGGCGGTCTGATATTTCGGGAAAATGTCGGAAAAGTTTGACGAAAAAAAAAAAAAAAAGTTTTGGATTTTCCTGAACTTCGCAAATTCCGATTCGTGCAATCGGAAAATGCTCTCAAATCGAATCGTTAATATGGATGCGGCACTGGCATTTCACATTTTCCGGACTGTAAATCTTTATTTTTCTAGCAATTGTTCGCGTCGCCTCTGCACCGCGGAAAACGTAAACGGCGCCGTCTCTTCGGGCTTTGGCGGCTGAGCGAAGGGAACTGGGGCAAAATCGATCTTCCGCTTGCAGATCGCGAAGTGCCTTACAAAACCTGAAAGTTCCCGAGTTGGTCGCGGAAATTTATTCAGTTCCGATAGGAAAAAAAAAAAAAATTTGGCACGGGGGAAGGCGCAAGCAGGTTAAATCGACAGCGGAAAAACGCTTCGACATTTTTAAGGAACTCCCAAAGGTTCATCCGGAGAATTTTGCAAAATTAGAATGGCGTCCAGGAGGGCAAAGCAAAAGCCCTCGAGTTTCCGCTCGGAAAGGGAGGCTTCGGCGTTTTGTTTCCACCCCCTCGCCCCGTCGTCCCGCATTTCGTAACCGTAACGCTAAACCGGGCTAACCCGACGCTTTGTTGTTGTCGGGATCCTCGGGGACTGATCCTGAACCGGAAGAATTCGCCTTATTCCGTGCGTCGAACCATCTCGCGTTTCCTGATAGTTAACCCAAGAGGACGGGACTCTTGGATTAATCATTAAATGCAGACGGATTATCTTAAATATAATCCTTTCGGAGACTTATTAATCCGATTATGCGATTTGTAAATCCGGTTTAAATGGAGAATGAGGAAAATTTTTTTTTTTTTTTTTTTTCCAATTCTCCTAAAGCTCCTTTACAAGCAAAATCTCCTTTTCGAATTTAGGCTCGGGATATAATAACTTTAAGAAGAGCATATCGAGGGAAATCCATTTTTCCAGTATAAATCTATAATGAGAATCGCAGTGTTGAATTATATAAAGCGTATTTAGGTTTTTTTTTCCGATGTAGGTTAATGAGCGGAAGGTTAGAAGCGGAAACCCGACTTGAAAATTTAAGATGGATGAAGTAGACAACTTGGAGAGCCTACCTCTTAAGGAAACTTTAAATCTAATTTGAATTTTCATTAAAATTTTCTTACGAAACCTTAAGAAATTTACGCTGTTTCGTTATGATCGGTACGTGAAGAAATAATTTCAAGTTCCAAATCCCATGATCCTACACACACACACACACGCACATATATATTTTTTAATTAATGTGAAATTTACTTTTGTGTTTTGACATTTTAATGAAAACATCGTGATTATGAATTTATACCAACCTTTTATCGTTTCATATAATGATTATGTTCCCGTTTTACTGCCGACGAACGGTAATTGTTAACCTATTGTAAATCCTTCCACGGCTCCTGTTGTTTTTTTTTTTTTTCCAATTTTAATTCAAAAATTTAAATTTAATTTCACTATATATAAAATGGCGTTTAGACAAGGCAAAAAGTCTGAATTATTTGTTTATGAAAATTCGGATATCTTTTCACATTGCCAGCACGCAACCGGAGAAGGGGTTCATTAACTAATATTTACCTCATTATCATTTTGCAGAATATTTTACTTCATTAAAGCCCCATTCTCAAGCTTTTCAATTGAAGGAATTGAATTTTTCATGTTTCCCGTTCGGGGATCAAGAACAGAAAGATGAAATCAGGAACGGTATGAAAGGAAAAGGAAAAAAAAAAAAAATAGAATTTTCCTTTTTCACGCACACAGTCGAAATCTTTTCATATTTTATTTTTTCCTTCCTGCAAAGTATGCAAAGATATTTTCCATGGGGGAGGCCGACTTTCCATCTGGAAAACAAGTAAAACACGCTTCCCATATCGTTCGGCTTCGACAGCATGAAACGCGTTGTCCATAAAGGGGTGCAACGGGGGCTCACCGCAGGGCGGGAGTGCTATTTC
>JAOWBB010005218.1:0-31923 GCA_028565995.1 Ricinus marginatus | reverse complement strand
TGAGCATTACTTTAGCTAGCAGTTTGAATTATGGCATTTATGTAAGAAAAGCAGGTTGGAATTTAATCCATTGCATTATAATAAAAGTGATTAACTGGAAAAATTTTATGAATTTATCATAAAACGAATTTTCAAAGGCCTAGAAATCAAACTATAATTTCTTTACTTTATATATACAATCAGCTAAAAAAACTACTAAAAATGCATGGACGAGGCAAATTTTGAGGGCAATGGTACGATTACAGACAAAATTATATCCTTAATTATGTACTACACTGTAATTATCTTACTATAAATTATATTCTTCTACTTCATTAATTAATAATTGATAAATTTGAGGCTTTGAATCTTATTCTTTAGGAATTTTAATGAATTTATTAAATATATATTTAAAATTTTAATATCTAATTCATTCTTCCAGTTCTTCAAGATACTAAGCATTGTTTACATAACATTATTGACATAATCATTTACAATTGTAAAAATGAAAGTACAGATCAAAATATAATTCCAATAATTGTAGTTCTCATATGATAAAAATCAAAAGATAAAAGTTAAAAATAACTTATATTGGTACATAATATTGATCTAATGACTTTAAACATCGTCATTGTTAAGAGTTGAAAATCAAGTTTCTGAGCTTTCTGAAAATTTATAAAAATGATATACGATTTTTATAGTTGAGACGATATTTCTCGTGAATACTTTAATTTACGAATCAAACAAGTTCTGTTAAACACAAAACTGAAAGATAAGTTTCCCAATATACATGAAGAGCGTCGTTGTAGGACAATAATAATTAATTTACGTAATATTAATCACTAAAAAAAAAAGGATTTCATGGAGTCAAAAATAAGCTGTCAAGCAACATTTCTTTTTTGAATCCAGCCAATAAGATCAATAATTTAAAACCAATAATTTTTCTTAGCTCATGAAAAATATGATTAACCTGTATATATTTAGTTAAAGATATTAAAGGACAACACAATAATTTTTATTACTTTCAAAAATAACATATTTGGAATTATACATACAGAATTTCGAATTTCCAACAAGGCTCATCAAAAAGTAAGCGAAGTTAACCATGTTTATAGTTTGATGAACTTCGCTTGATTTTATCCTTTTTCACCATCAATGTTAGAAGGTGAATGCACCTTGTGATGTCTATCAATTTGAGTATTACTGGTTTCCAAGTCGCAACTGGAAATTCTTAAAATAGATGCACGTCTAAATTATTATGTCTCAGAGGCATCGTTCATTAATATGAAATCTCTGCATTCTCTGCTAAAATTCCTAAAGCTCTTATTTAAATCTCCTACACGGGGAGGAATGTAAGTTATAATAATAACTATAGTCTTGTATAATTGCTTTGCTCAATTAAATATATATATATATTTCATCAAAAATGGTGTAAAGGTTGTATAACAACACTAAGTACATAAAAAAGAAAAATTTAGACACAAATATTTAGTAAATAATAAACCAGAAAAATAAAAGGATCAAAATTTTATATACTAAAAATCAGTCAATCAATTACATTATAATTAATTTGGATTATATTCGTTATACTAAAAATTGCATAATTTCGGATGTATATAAAATAAAAATGAAAAAAAATATTCCGTTTGGAGTGTATGCGTCATCTTTGATATTAGAATACAAAAAGGTTACACCAAAATAAAAGTAAACTTTTTCCACTTTGCTCTCCTACAAATTACATATATCCTCTCTGCTAAATGACTTCTCAAATAACGTAAATTTATCTAGTTTTTATTTCTTCTTCGTCATCGCCTAAGCCGAAGCATTATCTTAATGCCAGATTACTATAAAATTTTTACCATGTTTAAAATGTTTGCAATGGATATAAAAACGATTATTAAAAAGGAATATTTTATAATAATTCATTATTGTGACATTACATATTAATTGATGGGTAATTCATAGTTCAAAAGACTAAGTAAAAATTATATAAATGAGCTAAAACTATCTAATAGAGATCTTTAACATTGATCTTACTGTCAAAGTGGGGCTTATTCTTTATTGTAATTGAAGTTGTTACGAGGAGTGTATCCTATAAAAATACCTTTATATTATGCAAATAATATATTTTTTACAATACTGGCTATTGAAATATTGCATCCGAATAATGAAACAACGTCCTTAATAATACAAAATGCACATTACTCATCATAATAATTATGGCATTATGTACATCAAAGCCAAAACTTGCGGTAGTGAAATATGCAAAGTATTAAGGAAGATATAATTTTTTATTACTTTAGGGAGTCAAATCTGTTTGGAGACATTTAGAAATTAACCATAATCCGACGGAGAGAAAGAAAAAATTTTTTAATATTTTCAAAAGAAATTATGATTTTACCTTTTTTATGCCGCCATAAAAGGATTAAATGCAAACCCTTTCTCTTTACCACATTTCTAAAATCAGTTACATCATTTCTGAATTATGTCGTCATTTACAGCAATGTGTCGTACTTCATACTTATTAGACGTTTCCATTCTTTTAAAATCTTACTTTTACGTCAGCGAAAATAAAGCAATAGCCAGGGGATGAAATTTACGGCCATGAAACCTAGGCAGACTTTTTGTTCATTTCAATAGCGAATATTCGCCTACCCTTTTTTCCCTACTAATGGTAATACTATGTCAAAGCAGCAGGTAACACTGCCACATATGAAACCGTTGACGGATTCGCATTTCGCAGAACAGCATTTTCGATTGAACACTATAAAGCAACAGCATATATTTATTTAATGTATTCATAGATTGCAAAGGTACAAATCCTAATTCAACTGTTATAATTTTTTTCCTCTTTAAAATATTCTCAGCTGGCAATTTCTCACTTTTAGTTTCATCGCGCTAAAAAATTGCATTGTGTGTAATTTGAATTAGACGAAATATAGCAAAACCAAATTGGAAGTGGATTTGATTAAGATATTTAAGAGATCTGGCAGAATTCCTTCATTTTTAAAACGCAGCCAAAATATTGATAACTGAATACTGAATATTGGACCAAAACCAATTTTACATTTCAACATTGCTCACTGGAATAAGCCATAAATCAAAACCACCTGCAAAAATAAATCATAAGAGGACAGTGTTGATTAAATGATGGAAGCGATTGTTTTTATGAATTGCGTGCAATATGTAATTTTACATATATACTATATGGTAAATTTTTAAAAAACAATAATTGTATTAAACTCGTTTTTCTTAATCATTATATCTGTTCTTCATAAACGAAATGCAACAAAATTTACATGCTACACAACATCGGTATCATATTTTTAAGTCAGAGACAACATTTAATCTGTACTTAAATAAATTTTATCCATTCCCTTTAGAATAAACTACAAATAAAAAAATTTTATAAATTATTAAATCATTAAACGTATTAAGGATAAATAGCACTTTCATTGTTCTGATATTCATCTGTTCATATACTATCATTTCTCTTACTGAGCTATTAATATGTTAAGTAAAATTGTTTTAAATAAAAATATTTGGATAAATGTTACATGCGGCAATATAATATCAAAGATAGGTTGTTATTAATAAAAGAAATTGATAAATGTAGGGCTAAAAATTTAAAGCAATGTAAGATCAACAGAAGAAGAATTAAAATTTGAAATTGCAATGGTCTAAAAAGATTTACAGTTATTTATCTGACAAATATTTACACTATTCAGCTAAATATTTATGATTCAAAAATAAATTTCATGACGAAGTAATTTCTGAGGCAATAAATTTTCTTGTTTTTAATAAATTTCTAATTTTGCTGAATTAAACACTTAACAGTAGATTACAAATATCTTTTATAGGTTGTAACGTAATTTTTAATGGATTACGGACCCACAAGAAAAAACGCATTTCAATAACTTTGAATAATTTGTAATATACGATAGTTCAACGAATTATACCTTTTTTAGGAGTACAATTCGGCATTTTCAGACATTCTGTATATGTTAGGAACATAGAGAACATTATTTATTAATTCATTTATGATTAATAAAAACTTTTTTTTTGTAAAATTCAGATCGCAGACTATATTTACCTGGAAAAATAAATCAAGAAAATTTCTTTCATAGGCAACTTTTTCATGAAATTTAATTTAACACAAAGGAAAGAACGAAAACTTGAGATTGCACATCAAACAGCGAAAAAAATAATAAATTGAAGTTAATCTGAGAAAAGAGAAGAAAAATTTATTTTTTCAAAGACAGAAGGAATAAGAACCATGAAAAGATGGTTCTAGATTAAAAAAAATCTTCTTCGTATATGAACCCATTTATCAGTTTCTTTTTATTCATAATAGTTTTCATCTATTAAACCAATCATTTATTAGTTGAAAACTTTTCATCAAATGCAGTTGTGTTTCTATTTTGTAACAGAAAATCAACAGAATTCTATTTTTCCTTCTATTAAATTTATAAATTAAATTATCTACATATATATATTTAAAATATCATTATAATTATATTATTATAGGAAAACAAAACTATTATTTGGGTACGTCAGTAAACTTTAATCCCAAGGTTTCTGTATTATAAAAATCAATAACATTTTAAAATATGAGAAACGTTATGGCAGCCTCATTTTTTAAATCCTGTCTAAACCCCAACCAAAGCAATAACAATCTAATGTGAATAAAAGTTAGTATATGTGTATCTACATTTTCATTAGTTTTCTCTAAAACCCCAGTCGATATTTCCTAAGGCACAGAAAAAATCGAGATTCCATTTCATATTTTTAGTTTAAGAATAGAAATAATTTCAAAATCTTTTACAGAAAGCTCATTATGAATCATCGGTAAATCGGAAATTTGAAAAAAAAATTTTAAAAAATAGAAAATGTTTTTGTTTTTGATATTTCACAATTTTATACGTTATCAAAAAATTTTTATTTGACATACTTCAAATTGAAAATTGACAAACAAGAGCCAATAATGAAAATTACACAGATAAATTGTGTATGAATAAATACGTAACATAAAACAGTAAAAAACTGCTTCGAAAAGTTGTTATTATTATTATTCAACATTTAAGCAACGCATAACTTTACCGCGGATGTTAAAAATTTGGAAAAAAGTTATATGTTAGACCTATTTTTTACCTTAGCTTGACGTCTTGCCTCTATGACACTTAGAAAAGTATGTCAGAAGCAGAATTTGCCAAATATATTTTGGGACAAGTCCAAATAAGATTATATTTTTCAAAAAACAATTTAGAGAAGTTAATATTAGTTCATTACATAGGTCTATAAACCACATCGCGATTTTATTGCTCTTCTGATAGTCTTGCTTTGGAGAATCATGAAAGTTTTAATTTCAAACATTCAGAAACCAAAAATTAAATACATTATTATGAAATTATGATTTCTTATCTAAAAACACAAAAAAAACAGGATTGATTTTTATTCTGTCAAAAACTTTTCTTATAACTCTTAAACAATGTTACTACAATAAAAGGAAGAGTGAATGATATTTGTAGCTTTTGCAATCACACGAATGGGTTGTTTAATATAAATGGAATATCATTATGACGCACTTTCGTTTCATATATATGTAAATTATATATCAAATTTTTACATATTTAGCTTATATGAAATAATAATAATATACATGAACATAACAAGTGATTTATTTAAGATACATTTTTTAAAATAAACTCTAACCGAAATCGAAGGAATATGGAAGAAACACGATTACCTTATCAAAATATGAATAATATATAAAGTTTTATATAATTAGGAAATCATGAAATTATCGAAAATTAACTGATTGAAAAAAAATTCACAATTTTTTTTTTTACCTTTGGTGTTTGTAATGTGTCCGAAGAATGATTTCATACCTGAAAGAAGAAAATTTTCATGTTATAAATCGGCTGCAATTACAGATCGGTGTTTTTTTGAAGTAAAAAGAAGAATTTTAGCGAGAATTAAAATATGGAATGAGATATTGGATAAATAAAGTTAACAAGGAATACTTTGGTTTGGGATTGAACAAAGCTTAAATTTGGCCACTTATATAACGAGACAGTGCTTTAGATTAGTTTAAGTGCTTTAGGATTGCAAATCTACTGCTTTCCTTTTGATAGCTGAATGAAATTCTGTAAAACGATCCGATCAAAAAATTCAGGCGTCATCTCTATTTAATTTCGCGCAAAAGGTTACACACAATTTTTGCAAGTTTTAGCTGAAATCAAAGATAAAATCCTCTTGAGACAACGTTTAAGTGAAAGCTACTCCTGTGTAAATTAACTGAAATGTAAAATTTTCTGATTTTTCAAAGTATTTTATTTTCCTTAAATTTATATGTTTTCACAAAATGAATTAAGCAACATAGGGACACCACGATAATTTTTACGAAAATTTATCTTTCATTGCTATATACTAAATCACTATATATATATATATATTAAAAAAATAAAAGTGTGGTATTTAGAATCTCATTATTGCTTGGTAAATGCTAAAATTCTCACATAACTATTTATAAGCTGCAGCTTCAAAATAAAAATAAATATTTCATATCATATCAAACATTTATATTGACAATGGCAAAATGGTCCTTCATTATACTGAAATTTGAAGATTATTCATGAATTTTAAAAAATTATTTAATCTTAGTCCATGATGTAGTAAAGAAACATTTTACCAAGTGATTTAAAGTCCTTCAGCAAAAATTGAATAATTTTGAAATGTTTCATAATTAAATTTTAATTGTAATCAACGCGTTTTATTGCATAATCAATGAAAATGACTCTCAGTCTTTAGGAAAATGTGAGTTCTCAAGAGGAAGATTGAGGTTTTTAATATTCGAAAAGGGTTTCATTTTATTAGACGAATTGCTCAAACATTTTCAACACCCTAAATATATTGCAATAGTAGTATATTATTTTTTTCTATTTATAAACCTAAAAAGTCAAAGTTTGTCGCCTGTCAAGTTCATCTCTTGAGAATTGGCTAATATGAATATTCAGAAAAAGAAGTTTATATATAAACTGAAATTTATATGTACACTTTTAATGAGCATGGATTTAAATGATATGGAACTTAGTGTTTTTGAGAAATTTTTAATTTAATTTTTTAACCGCAGACAATCGAAATTTAACATATAAATAAGTAAAGGAATAGTACTTTAGTATAAATTTAATATAATATCTGTATAATTAACTAATATAACTTAATTTACCAATATAAATAATATTTAAAATAATATTATACATTAAAAATTTTCAGCTTTTTATATTAAAATGCCTTTTGGTTTTAGCGTGTTTTATTAAATATATCTTTTGCTAAAAATCTCAGCGTTTCTCGTTTACTTCCGAGATAGCCTGCTTCTGCATGCAACTCAGACAATTGAACAGTAAAACAGAAATCGCGAAAAAACGTCGAAAAATTGACGCCTCAACGAAAGGTGATTAATGAAGATGGCAAACTACTTATCAAAATGGAATTGTAACGGGTATCACATTGGATGTGGCCGAAGTTGAAACATTTCAAGTTCTCACAATGCTTGAACCGCAGCATCTGCACTGGACCATTCACTCCGGCTACTCTAATTTTCATCCGAATGTCTGTTCATTTCGATTTATATGCTGAATTCAAGGGAAAATAAGGGCCGCGGGCAGATGAAAAACCTGAGAATTTCTCCTGATTTGACGGTTCGAATTTCATTCTCTCATGAATCTTCATTAACTTTAGATTGCTTTCCGTATTTATGTGGGAAATGATTCTTTTGTTGTAATTTATCTCAGGAGATAAGCTTTTGACAAATAAGCAATGACAAAAGTTAATTTAAATTTTAGTTTTTTATTAAAATAGTTTATAGTACAAATAAGCGATATCCTTTTATTATAATTTTATACTGATTTACTTGATTTCTTGCATCGCTGACACAATGAATCACCGCGAAATTTATAAAATTTGCTTCCATGGAAATGATATATTTTAGGTTTTGATTGTAACCGAAAAGATTTAGACTGAAATTATGAAATTTCAGCCTTATTGACAGCTTGAAGTTTATAAAAATACGATTCTTATTTTGAATAAATGGTTATATTTTAAACAATTATTCATATTATTCTAGCCAGGCATAAGATCCATTTATTTGTTTTATATTTGATGGTTTATGTAATCTAAAATTGACAAAAATTGGTTACTCCAACCTCAGAATTCTTTCAAAAAGAAATCATTTAAGGTTTAACGAAACATGAAATCCACATTAACATAAATTTCATATACATTACAGACTGTCTTGAAATAAACTTTATACCTTCAACCGTCGTTTTCGTTTTAAGTGCTGTCGTCTCTTTTACTGTCAATTCTATTTTTTTCTCTTCATTCGAAAAGCTGTGGTTTGAAGCTGAAAGAAGAATCGGAATCGGTTCGTCTTAATGAATTATTCATATAAAGGAGTTATTGTACTATGATGTAATAAGAAGTGACTCGACATGATTTTTATGACGAATATTTATTATTTAACAGTGAAAGATAAAGTACGAAAAAATGTTGATTACGTTTTCAAAGATCTTTAGAAAATCCAGTTGAATTTTGACGGAGCAATTCGGAATTCCAATTTGAATTACCATCAAATCCATGGTAAGTATGGAACGCTTTAAACACCTTATGTTTCAGAATAACTAAATAAGCATAATAAAAAATAATCATATAAATAAACTAAAAAGGAGAAGTGAAACTTGCTGAAGAACTTTATGAAAATAAAGATGAGTAATAAATCATCTATACCATAATACAGATGAACGAACAGAATAGCTGCAATACATTTCCTTTAAGACATTATTTTCTTCTAATGTCGAACTCCAAGTCACGGAGAAAAGAAAGAATTTAAGACGTGTCTCAAATTGAGCCCTCAGAAAAATTTTTCTTTTTTTCCCTAAAACATTTCAAAGAAGAAATCATCGTATAAATTTCAAATTAAAAAACTTCAATGAACAAGGAGCATGATGTCATCAAAAATTAATTTACATTGCGACAAATCAAGAAATATTGATGTACTGTGGTATTCCAATACTCAGCGATCTATCTATATTTGGTAAAAGTTATATAAGGTAAGTCTTAAAGACCAATTTGTGATTTGGATAAAAATAAAAATTATATAGATAATGCAAGAAGGTGCAAAGAAGCGCAAGAGCTGGTGATGTGATTCTTCCAAAAGAATATTACCCTCCATATCATTTCAATATTACATTTCTTATTCACATGGGAATAAAATGAATATTAAAATTTTGTTATGAAAAGTTTCGGACAGAATCCATAATTTCAGAATTCCATTGAATATGCACAAAGTTAAATAATGCATATTTTTTCGTTATTCTTTGATGACGTCACTTTCAGAAAACTCTCATGTGTAAAATGTTCTAGTTTAACCTAACTTACTATTGCAAGAACTTATTTATTTTGACTTTTTTATGTGAGAGGATTCTTTTTTTAGTACAGGCAATCTTTGGTAGCAGCCAGCACCACACTCCTGTTATATATGAAGAAGTTTCCTTTCGCGGCATATATTCGAAATGTTTCTTTAATCACGTTGTGAAAAGTTTATTGAATAATTTTCTTTTCCAGTTGCCTTCATGTTCCTCGTTTATGTTCTATTACTATGTGTGGATTTGTCTTTCACCGAATTTTTTTCTCCTATCTGCTCGATATTTTTTCCTCTATTTTGACATTTATGAGAAATATTTACGGACTTTATCTAAGAAGATTTTTCAGTCTTTTTGATGTCATTTATCCTGCCTTCTGACCTTAATTTAAGCAATGAAAATCATACAGTTATTAATTTTAGGACATTAACTTCCGAATTCATTCCTTTTCTTTTTAAGCTACTAATATTAGTAGCAATAGCAACTGCTACTAAACAGTAGAGAGACAAATACTAACAGATGAAAAGAAAAAAGGGACCAATAACAATTATACATAATAATGGTAATAATAAAATGCAAATTTTAGTGTCCATTTAAAGTAGTTAAATATTAGTAGCTTTAAAAAAAAGGAATGAATTCGGAAGTTAACGTCCTAAAATTAATAACTGTATGATTTTCAGTGATTGAAATGATTGAAAATAGTGAGGATAGTGAGTCTGCCTTATAAATGTTGTCCTGGATGAGAACTTTCCTAATCATGTGACAGTTCTTCTGAATGATTGGCTTTGCATGTTTACATATATAATGAGTTTAAGCGTATTAAGTTGTTCAAAGAAGAGGTCTGGTGTAATGCTCATACGGACATAAAGAGCGACAGGTATTGTCATTGTACTTTGTTTCCAAGTGTGTTTGATATCGGTGGCCAGAGGAAAGTACTTCTCGCTATTTTCTACTTCCTTGTTTTGTATATTTTGTCAATGGATGATCATATTCCACCGAGCACTTGGTCTTCTTCTATTTATGTACGAGGAAGATGTTTGGCCTGTTATGATCTATGGTTTCGCATATGCGGAGAGTTAGTTTGATTTCGGCGTTTTTGAGGATATCTTTCGGGTAATACTTGTAAAATGGAAATCGTTTGATTATGTGATTGTGTTTAAGAGCGAGTTCTTCATGTATTATCTTGGCGGCTTTAGTGCGTCGGTCCGTCAGGAGTGGACGTTTACTACTGGTGGACGTCAGGTTTTGTTTACTACAGGTCCGTCAGGAGTTTGCATCCGCTGATTATGTGTTCCAGTATATGTATCCAGAGTGTTTTGCCCTCATGTACCGTGATTGCTCGGATAACTGTCTTTACGTAATTAAGGATGCGAATGATTATCCTGAATGGTTTACGCAAATCTTCCGTTTCGCGTTGTTATTTTCCTTTTACTAGCCATGCGTATGAGTCCTGTTTGTTTAGTGCTTCTGGTGCACAATATGATACTGTTTTCCGTATATCTTATTATATACATCTGCAAGCAGATGGATATCTTTTCCGCGTTGTATATAGGTCGGAGTCACTTTCAAGTTTGTCTTGTTGGCTCGAGTTGGTGTATGTTGTGTTTGATGCTATGATGGCTCTATCTTGTTTATTCCGGAAGTAATCCTTTAGGTTGTCTATATGAGTTTCTAGGCTTTGCTTTTCTCTATCAAGCCCCGTCCTCTTAGCTTTATGCATAATGCGATTCTTTCGGTATAAATGTTGGGAAGTTGAATCCTGTGTTTTGTTAGCTTTACCATGTTTAAGTCTGTTAAGTTATTATTATTACTATTATTATTATTTTTATTAGTATATAAACATATATAAATTTAGATATATAGTAAAATATTACTGCCCTCATTACAAAGAAAGTCACACTGGAAAAGATGAATTTCTGTAATATGTAAAACATTTTAACCATAAATATTTTTGTTCAAAAACTATAACTTTTTTGCAAAAAAAGTAAGCTTCGCTGTAAAATTTCCTTTATTTCATTTTCGTGGTTACGTTGGAACTAATTTATTCATAATTATAGTAACTGTATTTTTTATTGTTTTAAAAATTGTAAGATTCACATGACAACTAAAGAATATAAATTCATACATGGATTTTAAACAAATTATTTCTTTATTCATAATTCATACTGTCGTTGGACTAGTAAAACTGAACGGAATTAGGATCAAATCCGGCTAATTTATTTTGTCTGAATAATTAATTTTAATAAATTAATTAGGTTTCCAGTAGTTAATTCATCAAAATCAGCTTAAAACAAAAAGGAAAATAATAAAAAAAAGCAAATTCTAATAATTAAATTAGATGGCCTTAATAAAGCATTCAGTTCATCATCTTTGTCAAAAATATAAAAAGAAAGGGTTTTTAAACATTCTCTCTACGATTGTTTCCTTGAGTTTACATAAACTAAAAAATAAAAATTTTCTTTAGCTCTCATTTTCCTCATTATTTCTTTTGTTAATCTTTTTTTCTTTTTTTTCTTGATAAACATTAAACAAAAGCCCTCGCTTATAGGCCTTAAAGATTGTCTCATTAATACATTAACATCATCAAAATAAGAAGAAAAATCCTATGGTAATAACTCAAATTATGCTGAGAAAATTTACGGAAATATAAATCTTCTTTTGAACATAAGTAGAGAATTTTTGAAATTTAACTTATTGATCTTCGGTATCCATTACACTTTAAATTTTGAAGTATATATCAATTCACAGTTTCTCATCTTCCTTCTTATGAACGTTTTAATTAAAAAAAAAAGAATGAAACTTTTAAGAAATGCTTCGTTTTTTATTTCATGATTTACTCCTCCAAAATTATGACAATTCTTCTACTTTAAAAGAGCACTTTGATTTCGTATATATAAACTAACAATCAGTACTGTGAAGAAAGTAGAGTATGATTTAACTTTATAACAAATAAGAAAAACTCAAATTTGTATATGCACATTAAAATTTTCTTGAACAAATTTGAATAAAGTCATTCGGTCACTTTTTACCCATAAGTTATATTAATGTTCACTTTTTTTGTCATTAGAAAATAATTTTTTTATTATGAAAAGGAATTATTACCGAAAGAAAAAAACAAATAAAATTTTTTTTAACCTTTGTGTATTTGGAGAAATAATCATCAGTTAATTTTATTATGAAAACCAAAACTTTTTTATAGTACCTCGAAAAAGAAATTTTTGGTTCAATTTAATTTTGAGGTTAATGTTAAGAATCTAACCTTGAATGGTATAACATCATTTTACGTATCTTGTTGACGGGGCACACTTTAAGGATAGTCTCTAAATGGCCATAAAAAAATTTATCTTTTTATGCTTAATTTTTAATGGGCAGCTAAATGTCAATTCTTAACATAAAAAAGTCCCACATTGCCAAAAGCTTCGTAAAATTTTATTTTTGATTGATACTCTAAATCTATTTTCATGTTATCAGATAATCAATGTGACAGAAAAAAATTATATGAGTCACAATTCTAGATTTCTAATATTGTGTATAAGTGTTTAATAAATATCAATCATTTATTTTTTATATGCATCATCAAACGCTTTTGCACATTTTTTCGTTCACGAAATGGTTCATAATGACAAAATATCTATCAAGTTTGGGTTTTCGGAAAAACTTTTTGATATCATTTAATCGATTTTTGTCTTTGAAAACCGTAAATTTTAACGTTGATTTATAAATAAATGAATTTCGATTTTAGCTTATTAGATGATGATCATTGCTGTTTTCTAAAATTAAAAGATATTGATGTTAGGATCAAATTTAAAAATTTAAAAAAAAAAGTAAGAAGTGACAGTTTGATGTGAAACAAGAAAATTGCGAATAATTTGCATTCAACCAATTCCATGTAGATTGACTGAATGACCCACAAACGTCGAAATGACATTCCTGCGCCTAAATTTAGGAATTACTTCCCTTTCATACGATTTTCCGATATTTTACTCCTTGATGAGAGAAAAAGTTTCTAATACGGGTTTTAGCTAAAATTTTCCAGAACATTTTGCAAAGAAAATAATAAAAATTAATACTTTTGATCTCTTTCTAGATTTAAGCTCTCTTTCTAACGTCGCTAATAAATAAAGTATTTTGAATAATTTCATGCCAATATATGAGAAACATGATCGACTCGTCATTGCTAAAAGGCGAAAATTCGCTGAATAACATCCTTTTTCTAGTGACACAGGTGCTCAGCAAAGAAAATTTTATGAAATTACGCTTCTGAGAGTGTGAGAAACCGAAAAAGATATTTTTGGAACATTTTTGTCTTCTTTAAATCCAGAAGTAATAAGTTAGTAAAGAAATGAAAGAAAATAGAAAAAGAAATTTTCCTGCCAACTGCTAGAAAGAAATTTTCGGAATTTCTTCCTAATTAAACTTAAACCAAATAAAGAAAAGCAAATGTATTTTCCCGAATTTTCTTGAGTTTTTTAATATATTTCTTCGATCAGGTGCTGATCTTATTTTTCATCCAACAAATCCTTGTAGAGCTAACCGAAAAAGGTTTTCAAGACGTGTTTTATAGTACATTGGGTTACTTTCGAATTTTTCAATTATTCAAAATGGAACTGACGTGATGCCTTTCTCATATTTCTACCCTTAAGTACTTTTAATTTTAGAGAAATCGTCGTCTCTTGTAAAAAGAATTTAATTGAATTTCCATCCTCCAGAAATTGTCTTCATATCAAGAGTTCTTAATTAAATATTATCTTTGTTTTTTCACTAAACTTTTTTCGTTGCGCTACCTTTAGATGTTTGAAGATTAGTCGAACATTGAAACTTGCTATGCAAGAGGTTATAAATATTTCAATTCTTCCATGTTGTTAGCAAAGAGGAGTTCGTTTATGATATACGGCTGCAGAAGTGGATAATACTTGTTTCCGTTGTATATATGTCGAGCATGAATTTATTTACAATTTAAGCTGCAAAATGATAAGTGATGAATTTTCATGCAGTTTCAGTTATAATTCAGATTTAGTTATAATTGTGATGGCCATCTATATTCAAAATTTTTTTATTCTTCCCAGTATAGTATTCCTTTCATGTGATCTCTTTTTTAAACTTTCGCTTACATCACTGACCATTTTTCAAACTTTTCATTTTTCACCCTTTTGATATTTGGAACATTCACCCCTTAAAACTCTTTTCAAATGAACATTTTAATTCATCACGTACCAGAATATTTTTCATCTTTCTTTTTTAATTTAGCTTCCGAGGCTAATTTCGCATCCCTATGTAAAACGTCATCGTTGATTATATTAAATTTCTCCTCAGACACGACGGATTATCATCATTCATATCGTAACCATCATTAATGGTAAAAGAATGAAAAATTGATGCTAACAATATTTCCGAAATATTAATTTAATCTTCGACTGAGTACTAAAAATTATAGCATTTATTAATAATCACTGGAAATACACCAAAAAATAAGGCTCTGACATTAAGAATTTTTACTATTGCTAGTAAAAAGTTATAAAACAAAACTATGTTCACTGTTAGAATGAATTTTATTGTATTGTCATCAACGAAAGAATTGTGAAATTTTTGAAAAATGAAAACGGAACTCCACATTGAAATATAATTCTAATAATATTATGTTTATTTTAACTATTTTAATTACAGTTGTCTCAATAGAATCACTAGATAAAATTTACTCTTAACAGCGTCTTAAATTTAAATTGAACCGGAGGAAGAAATTATTCAAATAACGTGAAATTTTTAAATCATGACATAAAAATTGATGTTTAATTACGATTTTCCCTTCTCGTTGGTCAGAATTAATTTGTATATGCATGTGTATCACGCAACAAATTAACTGCGCCGATTTCCTAAATTTCGTGGATAAATCCGTTAATGCATACACGATAAGTTTATAAACGAAATAAGGCCGTAACATGTACCTGCCACGGATTGTTCTTGCGATGTATAAGTTTACACTCAAAAATCTTAATTTATAAATTTTGTATAAAATTATACGACGAAAAGCTTTTATAAGAAATCTAAGATAAGAAGTAAATTAATTTCTTCGGATTATCCAAGACCAAGTATTCATCGAGAGGCAGGCAATTAATGCCAGAACCAGAGTCGTGGAATGAGAAAATTTATAATAAAACGGATTGTGAGAGGCTCGGTTGGAATCGTCGGGTTTCCAGGCGCTGGAACTCACGGCTGGAAAGTAATTTCATTAAACTTGAGAGCTATTCCTGCCTTTCAAGTACAGCATTCCGATTCCGGCATTCTCTCATCTTATTCAGTTAATGTAGGAATCATCTCCGCGCCTATGTCGTTATCCTTTCTATAGAATCGTTTTTATACATGAAATTGTAAGGAAGGAGAATGGATTGTTTCAGTAACCATATATTTTTCCAGTCTCTTCTCGGGAAAATATATTAAATTCGATTAACAATTGTTTTGTAAGGTGAAGGTTATAATATGTCAACGTAAATTTGGTCAAAGCCATAAACAAGATTTCCGCATTCATATGAAGACGTTTCTACAATTTCACGTAACCAAAAAATTAAATTCGATTAAAACTGACAATATTTTTCAAATGTGGTGACTGATACTTTAATATTATCAATTCATTTATTGCACTTTCACTGTCTTTAACATAAATATTCAAAACGTTGCTTTATTATGTTAAATAAGCCGGACAAAATAAATTTTCATTTAATGGCTATTGCTTGGTCTATTAATATTAAACTGTAATTTTTTGTTAAAAAATATAAAATTTAAACGGCTGTGAATCGAATCAAGCTTTCATTTTGCTTTTTCTGAAAATATATCTGAAAAAAAAATTGCTTTTGAAAATAATAAATCACTGCAACTTCAAAATGTTGGCTTTTAATTGTTCTCTTTTTCAAACAAGTTTTAAATGTGAAATAATAATGCAAATTCCATTGGAGATCTGTGCGCATAAATTTTTTTAAAAATTTTTCGCATAACCGCTTAAGCTGTTATACGAAGCAAAAGAAGATGAATTCCATAAATTTATATATACTATTCGAATTTAAGATTTGTTTCAAACAGCTAGGTTGCTTGATGTATTCTACTTTAATAGTATTGAAAGTCGTTGAAGAACTCATCTGTTTCTAATATTCACAGTTCACTTGAAACAAATCAAATAATTCAGCAGATTTAAAGAATCTTCATAAGTGATCTTATATATATAAGTATCTTGGTTATATTTAATATTCATAATTTAATTTTGCACATATGGAAATCTATTAATTTTATGAGTTAAAAATCTTATATTTATTTTAGACTTTATTTGTCTAGCTGAAACAGCTTTAACATCACTTTTTATTATTTTTGAATATTCGAATTTATATTATTAGATTTACGTTTGTTTTGGATTGGTTTTGGGAGTTTTTTTTGACCCAAAGTATTAAAAATTTTAAAGAAATATAAATATACTGCAATTTAAATTTTAATCCGATCAATACTTGCATAATTTAGGTGAGCCTTTTTAACTTTACTTTTGAAAAAATTTTAATTCTGAATTTTACGCCTAATCAGCTAAAAATTGCTTTATTACTCATATATTTGTTCCTTAATTAGCAATATATATTTATTTTGAGCTGAATAGTTGCTGCAGATTAACTGGCATTTGGCAGTAAAAATAAGGCATTGCTATAATTCGCTTTTAGCTTTAAAGCTTCATATAACATCTCTCGAGATTTAAAGTGAAATTTGAGGTTTCTAATAATCAAATTACACGATAGCTATTTTGCCAGTAACTAAAATTAAGAAAGAGTCCTTTTTTCCTAAATAAATGAGATGTTTTCAAGCTCCATTGACTGTTTTTTGCCTCTCCTGGTAAACTCCCTGTGACAGCTATCCCGCAGAGCGGAGTAAGCTATAAAATTAGACAAAAAGTGACAAAGACTTCAGCTCGAAAGCTTTGAAGCAAACTCACAAATTTACGAGGTAGATTATCGGACTAAAAGATGTTTCGTCGCACGTTAAAGATGATCCTTAAATAATATAACAGTAGAAATCCATTTGGGAATGGGAATCAGCTTCGTCAGGCAAAACCATTTTACAAAGTAAAATATTTATTAATGCTTTTTTGACCAAAATTACGTATAAAATGACATTCTTTTAATATTTTTAATTAGTTAAATTGATTCCAGCAACGTCATTCGACTGGATATGAAGGAAAATTAGAAATTTGTAACGCAAGAAATAGTTTAAATAAAAAAAATTAAATCTTACATTAAAGAATGTTTTCTTTCTTCGTGAAATAATAATTTGTGGAATATAATTCTCAAATACAGGTCCATAATACTGAAATAAGTGGAAGAACTTAAAAAAGACATTTTACATAGTTTGCATTACGACTTATCGAAAAAGAAATGATACAAACGATTTATTATGTCCATGACATTGAAAAATTATAATTTATCACTGAATAATCACAGTATGAAAATAATAATGCAGAATTACAAAAACTTATTGAATTTTGAGGAATAGATTATAACAATGTCATCGATTCTTAATTTAAATATTTTAATTTTCCATTTTAAAAAAATAACAAATCTTTCGTTAAGTGAAGTCGTTACAGATTATTATCAAAATCTATATATAATTCTTTTTACATATTTATAAAATTTAGGGGTATTTAGTTACACAAAATGTAAGATATTTACAATAATATGTATATATCACAATTAAATCGGTAAAATGATATAACAATGCTACTATACTAATATTAGATTGTTATCCATTAAAATTTTTAATACTTGTAGTACGATAGTTGAATTTGAGATTATTTTTTACTTTAAATAACTGATATTAATAACGAAAAGAAAATTTTAAAATATATTTAAAATTACAGTGTATATTCTAAGCATTAATATAGTCAGTTCTTTAATTTAAAAATTAATTTATATGAACAATATATAATTTAGAAGTTTTACATTATAGTTTACGGTGGTATGGATTGCAAATTGTCATTGTTTAAATTAAATATCTTTATTTCATTTATCTGAAATGCTGTTTTAAAATAAATTTAAAATTTTAAAATTTATCACCACTAAAATAAGTTGATTAAAATTTTTATTTATTTGATGTGCATCAGCCATCTGCCATGACATATTTAGTTTTTCCAATAGCACTTTCAAAATCTTGTTAATAGGTGAAATAATATGTCTACTACAATTACGAAAATTATATTTGCTTGAAAGTGCGATAGAGAATCATTTTACGACGACTCAATTGATTGTTTTTTTTTATTAAGAAATAAACCGCACAATTTTTTTATTTTTATTTCAAGACACGTACTTGTCTCATTCGATTGTGCAGCCGTAAGAATTTCTGTTGATAAATTATATTAACGTCAAACGATCTAATGATAGTTCAGTCATGGCATGTGGAGTTGAGACGGATGATTTTAATTTAGCAAATAACCCCTACAAGCAAAAACGAATATTACATTTTAGTTATAAAACCTTCATCTTCAATTCAAAAAGAAATAGGATAATAGATTATTTACGCATACATTGCATTTACATTTACGAGCAAACTAAAGCATATTTTCACAATACTCCATGCGGATTTGTTAATTTCGTATAATAATAATATTAACAAGTTGATTACCGAAAAAAATTACTTACATAAATGATCTTTTTAAAAGTCTGAAGGTGATTATGAATCCAGAAATGTCTCGCATTAAACCCAAACATTGATTTATCCTGCATAAATTATGCGGTGTTTATATTATAATTTAATTTAATGCGGGGAGCCCAAAATGATTATGAAGCTCTGCAAGACGGCGGAAATAGTTTCTAAACGTTTCAACGCCCAAAAAGGTGTGTCCGGCAAAATTAAAAGTATTTTAAAGACGAATTCCAGCGTCGAGGATGGATAAAAACGAAAGAAATTCATTTCAACAAGCTGTAGAGCTTCCGAAGCTCCGGGATTATTGAATAATCAAAAAATGTGAGTTGAGGTTAGCAATTTTCTTTTAATACTTTTAATCTTATTCCTTTGCGACCCCGAATGAAAATTAAATTTATTTTCATCCAGGTCAAACATTTGATAATACTTTAGTTTCTTCAGTTCTTATTGTGTTTTGGTTATTTATTAGAGGAGAATACCGTCAAACATGAGGATACTTTCTCAATTTTATGATATAAGCTTTTTCTGTTTTTACTGCACCATACAAACTCAAAGAAAGTAAAATAGATTTTGCCGCACTATAATTTGTAATTTGTGTAAGGATAAAACTTTCAATTTTCATTTTATAGAGAGATTTTAGTATAATTAAATAAAAATTTTGATTATATGAAAATGGCTTTAAAATTGTTTATTTTTCCCATTGCTACATTTCTCTTTCTACTAAAATAATAATGATAATAGATAATCAGCTAAGAGCTTTGTCAGTTATAGTTTTCAGTGCATATACATAATAGATGTAGTAAGTATCATTCTTATTAAACATTTCATTTTTTTTTCATAATGATTATTAATTAAATGAAATAAAAAAAAAAGATTTATTCAATTTTGATACCGTTTTAGTATTTTCATGATAAAATAAATTTCTCCTACCATTAAACTTTTTCTTTATTCCTGATAATAATAACAAAAAATTAATAATAAAAGTGATAATTTTAAAAATTCTAATTTGCAAAGAATTTGTTTCTTCTACTAGAAAGATAAAAATTTCATTTTTTTTAAAACAAGGTAAAAAAGCAAAGTTTAAATTTTTTAATTATCTTTCTGAATTTTTGATTTTTTAATTATGCTTATAATAAAAAAAGAAATATTTTTACCCGATATTCTCTCATTTCACATAAAATATTTCCAACCGATGTATTACATTACTTTTTATTTTTCAGCGAAATTTTTTTCTTGATAGTCTTGTTTTTGCCTACTCATAGTTAAAACTTAAATTTTTCATATTTTTAATTAAGTAGAAAGTATAGCTTGAAGTGAGATTTAAAACTAATTGAATAGACAAGCAGTTAGCTTAAATTAGTTAACTTAAATCATCATTCACAATGTTATTTGTGTCCCCTTGGATACTGGTCTTTAGTAAATATTCTGACAAGGGTCTCTTATGTACGTGAAAAACTGTTTCGTCAAAAATATAGCCAAATAGAGGAAATCAATAAAAAAAAATATCATTAAGACATGTAAAAAGACTTTCCAAAGAATAGAATTACGGAATGTATTAAACAATTTTCTCTGTGCCCAAAGGTGCAATGTCTTCAGTGTTAGGAAGTTGCCGTCTAACAAATCGGTTACTGAACTCGATCATCAACTTTATTCTCCTCTCTAATCTCCAGCCACTTCTCGGTTCCTTTGAAAAGCCAAAAAATTTTTTTTTCTTTTCTTCTTCATCAGAAGCAGAGAAAATTTTTATTTACTTGTCAAGAAGCCGCTTCGGCCATTATCAGGTTTTTCGGATAGATAAATTACAAAAATAATTCTCGATTTTGTGATAAATTAAAATATCATTTCCGCGCTCCGGTCTGACTGAGTCAGGCTACCTGATTTCGTTCGCTTTGCCGCAGTGAAAAGCCAACACCTGATAACTGTAAAATTCAATGTTGCAATAATAAATGAGCAACGCTGATGTTCGGTAATCAAAAGGCAGAAAGTTCGATTTTTGAAGCTCATCCCGATCATGCACTTAATATCTGTGCCGCAAATTTTCATTTGGTTTGCGATACGATTTTCAACACCGCTCGTTATTCAAGCAGTAAACGAATTACGCTGACGGATGATGCGCAACGCTTATAAAATTCTCTCGTCTGCAGCAGAAGAACAGGTCACTGCACCTCTTCTCAGCGAAGTCAAACATCGCGTGTCTTTAAGCGAAGACCTCTCAGAAATATGTAATTATATTCCCTGTGGCGCAGCAGTTCTATTTCTAAACCATCTGTCAAATAAAGTTTTGGATATAAATAGTCTTAATAAAATTCCATATTTGCCAAATAAATACCTTTCCGTTAGCTTGAACGTTATGTATGAATTGGGGTTGGCAATGACAAGGCCGCTAAGATTTATTTCCGACAGCAGAAAATTATCTAGGCAGAAACTCATTAGCTAAAAAAAAAAAATAGGTATTGTTCTATATTTGAGAAACACGAATATGATTTTTACAGCTATGTAATCAAGCTACTACACGTGAAATTGTTATGTTAATTAACAGAATATGAAATACTGAAAAATAGAGCTGTTTTTCACTTTTTGAAATACGTATAATGAAATTTTTTATTATAACAACTTGTTTAATTTTAAGTTTGTTAAGAAAAGGTAAGAATTAAAAATATGATTAAATCAAAATTAATCGAAATTAAGCGGCAGTAATTTGAAATTTTTCCTCTGGTATTTGAGAGGACCGAACGATCTCATGTAAAATATAAATTTTTGAACAAAAGCAATTAAATTTCGAAGATGTGTGTAGGTCATGTGAAACAAATGTTGCACGATATTTAAAATTCGTGCGAAATAAAAGATATTAAAAGACGGAAAATCCAATTCCTCTTTAAATTCATAAGTTCGCCTTTTTTTAAAATCGAAAAAATAAAAAAAATTCGTTGTAAGGTTTCATTCTCCCGAAGAAAATAATCGCGTACAAATCTATTCGTCGTTAGATAACGAAAAAAAGAAAATTTATTACCCATAAAAAGATTCCTAAATTCTTTTCTTATTCAATACGAATGTACTTTTTGCTAAAATTCAAACCGCGGCGGAATATATTGTCAATGAACTCCTTCCGAATTTTAATTTTTCACTCCCTTTAATTAGTTAAACTTTTAAATTCTGATTCTCTTTCATATTGCCGATACATACGAAATTTTCGAATTCGACTAAAATTCCTATCAATTAATTCCGGTGATTTTCCCGGGGAAAATTCAGCGATTCCAACTAAACTGGATCAAATAAATCTTTCCGGTTATTTTCAATAACATAAATTTTAATCTACAAATTAAATCTACGCTAAAAGCTGTAAATAAAACGTAATCGATCCCGAACTGAGAGGAAAACGGGACTCTACATAAAAGTTTTCAAATAAGTTTTCTATGGACACGGTTTCATGTAGAAAAATTCTGCCTCGACGCTTAACTTTTCCTTCACTCTTTTTGTTTCTTTACCGTTTTCAAAAAAGAAAAAAAGGCAAAGCTTTTTGTCTGCACCGGGAGAAGAGGCAATACCTGCGACAGTAAAGAATCTTCTTGCTCATTGATTTTTCATTGACAAATTTCCCTACTCCATAAGTCAAGTAATTAAAATATTTTCTTTGCTTTATAAAAATTTTGTTTAAATGTCGTAAAAATTTTTGCTTTAGTAAAAGCCAGGAGGGATGGAAGTTCAGACCTTTTTTTGGAATGGGAAATCTTCAGGCAACTGCAATCTGGCAGATTTCTGCATTAGAAATAACTTCTCAAATGTTTTTTGTGTCCTGACCGATTGGAAGATTGCCACTGTTTTTATATAAAGCGAAACTCATACATTTCCCCGAGGTCTACCATTTTCCATTTAGACTCGTGAACGTTCATATTGAAATATACAAACTTTACGTTTTGAACATATTAGAATACTTCACATGACAACTTATGAAAAGAAAGTTTTAATTATGATGACACATTAAGATTCAGTATGGTAACTTGCTGAACATGATGAAATGTAAGAAATTATCAATAAACCATCTGTTTTTTATTTGTTTTTTAATAACTTTTCAAAAATAAGCATCTTTAATTCTTATTTAATACAATTTCAGTGAACAATATTTAAATTTAAAACATAAATTTAAAGATAAATTTATGCTTTAATGATATTTATAAGAGTTTAGGCACATAAAAGCTGAAATCGATACTGTAATCATTGATTGTTTGCTCATTGCTCATATATTTCAATCTGAAAAAACAACAATTAGTTCAATCTACGTCTGAGATCTTTTTGTAAAATCATTTTAAGGATCCAGTGTTTCTTTATACGTAATACAAAAAAAAAAAATGTAACGTGATCACAATCTTATATCATTACATAAAGTATAACATCGTGAACGCGTTTTTTTTTTTTACATTGAAATTCACATTATAAATTCATTTATTTCATATTGTATTCAAGTTATATAATTATATTTTTGCTGTTTTTAAGTTAGTGCTTTAACGTTAAATAACAAAACATAATTTTCTTTAAACAAAAATCCAACAAAACCTTACGGCTTTATAAATGATGCAAATTTTTAATTTTTGTTGAAAATAGCGAAAAACGAAATAGCTACGTTGTTTTTTAAAAATTTATTGCAAAACTGTTTGATCTAATTAAGGAACATCATACATCATGGCACATCGGATATTACGAAATATGGAGCGTTATTCATTCTTTCCAACAAGGATGAAGTTATTTAATTTATTCTGCACAGTGCACAGTCATTTTTTCCACACAACCTTTTTCATAATCAAATCATTTTCCACAATCCAAGAAATACACGAATGCCAAATAAAATGCATGAATATTGAATTTAAAAAAATGAATATTTTCCAAGTGTTTTCGTTGAAAAAACAACGTTTTTAGAACTTGAATATGTCAAGGAATCATGCTGAAAGAATGGGGAAAATTTTTATATATACTTATCACATCCTTCTAAATTCAACAGAGCGATGAATTTGACAAGTTGTGAATTTTTTCAGCGAATTTAACTACTAATGTTTTTCTGAGCGTAGGAAATTAAGAAAGAGTAAAAATGCATTATTGCTAAGAATCATTAGAAAAGATCCTTCAGTACGATCTACAACCTCTCCCTTCCCATATAACGTATAGCAAAAAGCACAGAAGAGCTGTGTGCAAAACAAAACATTTTAATCAGGAAACAGCAATGAATTAAGTAAAATTAGCATATAAATATATATATCAACAGTGTCGACATCGTGGTAATTTCAAAACCGAAGTTAAAATATGAAAATGTCATTTTACATGTTTGAATTCACCCTTGGAAGAGAAAGATTTATACATAAAATTCAGATTGCAGTCATAATACATAATTCAATAGTATGCCATGTATAAAGTCGGTTTATTTACAATATGAGTGTTTACGGAAATTCAGGCTATTATTAAATAAAATTTTTTAAAGATTAATGTGAAATTTAAAATTGGAAAGCAAGAAAAATTCTGTATTATAAGCGAAAAAGTGACTACAAATATACGAGTTCGAAAACTGAACTTAAGCGATGACAAATCCATCAGAAACAGTGAAGATGCCAAATAAATAAAATAAAAAAAATATTTATTTATCAAAAATTATTATTAGAAAGAAAAAAATGCATGGATTAGAGAATTTAATTGATTTTGTGATTTTAAGATATGATCAAAAGGATGTATAAAATTTTTCTGAAAGATCCCTCGCATTATGAGTATTTTAACTGTTAAATTTTGCAGAAGATAAAAAATCTTTGAAAATCTGAAAATTGGAATTATGAAAATCAAACGAAACTTAAAAAAAATCTTTGTTCCGGCACAAGGCAACGAGTTGCTAGACCTGATTTTATGATTCCCTATTTTTCTTTACTTAGCCATGCAATTTAATTTTTTTCCTTCTGATTTCCAAATTATTGTCTTCCCCCGAGTTTTCATTCCGCAAGTTTTAGCATAAAAAAGTTTTCGCTTTTATTCAAATAATTAAGAATTTCATTTAGGAATTATTCATAAATTGTATTCTCTGTCATACGAAAAAGACTTTTCTCCGTTTTAAAAAGACATTTTTTAGAATTTTTCTTTTAAATTTTAGAAAATAACTACAAAGAATCAAAAAGCGGTCACAAAAATTTTTTACTTATGCACCAAATGCCAAAACCTTAAAAAATTTTTTTTGAAACGTCTGCTCTATAATTTTATTGTCAAACACATGAAACCACTTCTGTCAATTTTAGCAGTTTTAAAGGCTATAACTGTGTTACAAATTGCGAAGTGATGAAATAGTTAATAAATATTAATGACAGATAGTTTGAGTTGAATTACGCTGTATTTAAAAGTTCCTAATTATGAATGTTTTCTCGTTTTTTAACATTTCTGTTTGTTTTTTTTACAATTACAGTCCTGAAATCCTTGGCTTCCAATACCGTATTATTAAATTCGAAAAACATCAATCTCAACTTTTTACAAAGAAAGACCAAACACGATTGTTGAAGTTCCGTAAACCGTTTCAATAGTAAATACATAATTAGCCATTTCCAAAATTGACTACGCCTTTATTAAATTCGAGGATCAAAAAATAGAAAAAACAAAAGTATTCAAATCTCAAAATTGTTGACTGCAAAAAAAAATTTTCAAAATTTAAAAAAAAAACTAAATGAACTGTTTTCACTTATGTACCTGATTAGAATCTTTTCTACTTTGACACAATATGAATAGTTTACTTGCCAGATTAAGGTGACTATAAGATCAGAGTTTAGCAAAAATTGAAAAATAAATTTCGCTCACACCTCAAACTGCTATCAGTTGTACATGTGGGCGAAACTCTCGGTTAAAGCAAATTGCATACATATGAAATTTCATAACGAAATGTTTGTTGCAATCACTATGAAAACCGATCGCAAATTCAAAGCTAAATCTACGGTAAACATGGAAATTCAAAAGATTTTTGTACTTTTAAGATAAACCAAATGAAAAGCAATCAATGTGCAGATTTAAAAAATAACCATCTGAAATTTATTTTTAAGGTAAAGAAATTATATCTGCTTTATAAGTTTTATTTTTAAAACTGGATGTAAATAATAAGCTTTTCTAAAAAAAAAATTAAATTTTACCGTATCAAAACCGTAAAAGGATTCATTTTAGATAAAAATTTTGAAATCGGAATGCGGGCGTAATACAAATAAACATTTTAAAATGATTTTCGAGAAACGGTGCCATAAAAAATTTAAATGAAATAATGATTGCGTCCAGCTGAAAAAAATTACACAAAACAAAAATTTTTGAAATATTTTGCCTGTTTGCTGAAGGTTAAAAGGTTTGCCGATCCGCTTAAAAACCTCAGAATCGTGAGAGGAACTGGAAAATTTGGAAAAGGAGGCTGCACACAAGAAATCAAGGTGTTGTGACATTTCCTGTTGCAAGGAACCCCACTTTAGACGGGCTTTATCTTGAGGGAATGCAGAAAAACTTCGGTTTCTCCCCGAAGCGCAGATATCAGCAGCAAAATTTTTCAAAATGCTAGAACAGGGGGCCGATGGCAAAATATAACAAACTCCTGCTGAAATTCAAGAGAAAAATTCGATATTAATATGCGAGCGATTTTCGAAGTTCGGATAAGAGCGAGACCATCAGCAACCGACAAGAAAATATTGGCCATCCGTTTTTAAATCATTTTTATGCACAATTCCATTTTCAAATGGCGGGGGGCGATTTTTAAATAATACTCTTTCGCCTCCAGAAACATTATACAGCCATTATTTTATAAGTAAATTAAAGTTCACCTTAACTTTAATGTTTTTTAATTTATTTTTTGAAATAAAGAAACAACAAAAAAACCAAAATTCATTTGACAAAGTGGAAGCTACAAATTAAGAATAAAAAAATGTCGTGACCAAAAATGTGGATGTGATTTATCAACCAACATCTGTCTAAGCATTTACTGTCTTTCCCAGCTTTTCTTTTAGCCTCGGAAAAAGTAAATTTTGCTTTAACTGAAGAAGGGACGTACCTTCAAAGCTATTTGTGAACTCTGTACAGTCTTGAGTCTTGGCTGAATTGTAATAATTCAAACCGTCCAAAAATTTTTGGTTTAACTCGGCGCTGAAAATGGTACGAAGAATTACAGCAAGAAGGTTTGCACTTGTTTAGACCGGACATAAAACATTCGAAAGTTAAGAAGGTTAAGGGGAAAAAAAGATGAAAGAATTTTTTCCTCTACGGAATTTTGCAGAGGATTTTTATTTTTTTTAAAAAGAAATCTTTAAAAATCTGCAAATGAGATACACAGCTTATGCGGGGCCTTCATGTTGCGATGTTTGATGTTTGAGTACCAACAGTTGTTCTCGTTTATTCTAAATGATGAATTAGACGAAACTGAAACGTTTCTCTTTGACTCTTGTCTAACCCTAACTGGACCCTTTACTAAAGCGAACAATACATGATCTTAACCAAGGGATGATTAAACTCTAGGACATTAGGTCTGCGAAAAATTGTATATGAATCCCACTTTTTATTTTACTATTTTTTATGATATCAGCTCAAAACAGAATAATTCCATACTGACGATTTTATACAATTGTTAATTATTTAATCTTGAAACTTACATTCGATCGAGAAGTAGCTATTCATCAGGTTTCTTTTTGTTCGTTTCCGAAAATAAAATTCCAGTCCCGATTTTCTTATTTTGCAAATCGCATATGTTTACATTGAGCACTCTTTTAGGAAGATTTAATTATGTTGTCGGAATACGCTTTAAACTCGAATATTAAATGGTTACCTCATATTCCTTTATGCCGGAAAATTATTATAATTTTCCAATCTCTATAAAGAGGAATGCAAATGAATCTAATCCAATTTTAAAATGGTTTTCAAACAAACATATAGCGCGAAATACATAAAACTATCGTGAGGAATGATTTTACGAAAGATCTAACGAAGACTTACGAAGATCCAAGTTTGATTTTCAACTATAAATCTAAAATTCGGAATGTACAACTCTTCAAGATATTGACTGAACTTGCGTTCGTATGCAAATTTTTAAAAAAGCTCGTCTCTGCATTAGGTTAAAACGGAAAATTTTAATTCTTAATGGACAATGGACAGGAGGAAAATGAAGAAATTATTAAAAATAGTTGGTGAAACATTTCAAGCGTTGAAAGCAGAAGTTTAGCGCTTGGAATTAATAATTTAATGTTGTAATTTATAAAAAAAAACCGTAAAAATATGATGTTTTGATTTTGGTTTGAAATGCAGGAAATTTAAAATAATTTTGCTGTTCCATATTTTTATACGGTCACATTTACTGAAATATAAGGTCGCAGATTAGTCATCTATGTAATCTTTCACGTTATAAAAGCACTTATCCATAATCTTTATTGTTTAAATATCAAAAAAAAAATTTCATTGAAAAGTATGTATTTTAAAAGTAAATAATAGTAGGTAGTAAACAAATGAAATTTGTAAACAATCGAAAATGGCAGACTAAAACTTTAAAAAGTTTGAATTATTTAGATATACTTCTAAGTAAATAAAAGACTGTTCAAATTGTAGAAATAACTGATGAGTTTTTTAACGACAACATCATTTTAAAATTGAATCAGTTATTTGTATAATTCAATAAGGCCACTGCTCTTCGTTCTGTATTCAAAATCTCCTATTAATTTATCGGTTATCCTATACCGAATTTTTTTATTTTATCTAAAATCTAAGTTTATGATACTTAAAATGTAAATGTTTTTTTATTCACATGATAAATTTTGAATACGAAGACTCTTATTGTTATTTATTGTAATTAGAATGTACTTTTATGCCTTTTATACGGTAAAACTTAAGTATGTTATTTATAGATGCTTTGGAAACTTCACAAAATTTTACGAAGTTTCTTTATTTGAAATCATAAAACATCATTTTCTTTTTATCAGGGTCTGATAATAAAGTTTGTTTGACTTAATGAAAAGATTGAGTTTCTGATATGAATGCCGTCATTCTGCCGCGTAAAAAAACTGATTTATGGCGAACGAAGAAGACGCGGAAAATTTGAATCGAAATTTGTTTTCAGGTCCGACGCGAGACTTCTTGAGCTAAGGCTAAAGTTTCGCAGCGAGCAAAGATCATTTTCAAAATATTTCAAAGTAATTGCACATTTTCGCTAAAATATTTTCCGGTTTCGAAAAGGAAAAAGGGCGGATTCCGAAAATTTTCCGAACAGGGGATAACTTGCGAAAAGTTTTCAGGGCTCCTTCGGCGCTTAGCCATCTCATCAACCGGGGGTAAAAGATTTCAGAAATCTCAAAAACTGGTAAATTTTTAACGGAAACTAAAAACTGAATTTATTTAATAAGGATCCGCGAATAATAGGTTAACGGCCTCGTTCATTTTCCGGATAATCTACGCGATTTTCAAATTCGGAAAAAAGAAATAAAAGAATTGCCATTGAAAAGCGTGTTGTTCTTTAATTTAACCATTTCCCTTTCGCTCGCTAAATTTTCACTTCCTCCGATATCCGTTTCTCGCGTAAAATGAAAAAGAATATTTCCATGTGCAGCGGATTTTGAAGAAAGACAGGGGATGTGAACAGTGAAAAAATACATCGGACCGAGCACTTATTTTTGTACATTTTACTGACTTGTTTTGATTAAAAGCTTTCGCCCTTCGCGAATTCCAAAGTTGACCGCAGCTTAAATTATTTTTTATCAGGCTTTTTCGAAGTACGAAAGCCCAAGCGAAGATTTTTTTCTTGAGGGGGCAAAACCTTAGCAATAAAATTCGAAAAATATTCTGCTGCTGCTCGACGACTTAATTCTACAACCTCTGGAAAAAAAAAATCGGGGGGGGGATGGGGGGGGATGGATGGAGATATAACGCAGCGAATCCATAGCGCTTGAAAAACTGGAAAACCTCATTTAAAATCAACTTTTTATTGGATGCAATGCTGATGGATTCGCCTTTGCTGAAAACACAAAAAGGATTTTTCTGAAAGAGCAAAACGACCCCTTAACCCAATTACGGACTAAATTTGAAGCCGACAATTGAATTAGTGCGTTAAATATAGCAGTAAGAAACACTTCAAAACGCGTTCGATATAAAATCATTTTCCATTAAAAAAAAAAAAAAAATTAAATTTGGCAATTATTGTTAATATGAACAAAACTTAATAGTGAGCGCAGGCGAAAGAATTTTCATTTCTTAATTGCATCTTTGCTTGCTTGGACGTGAAAAGCAATTTAGAAATCAGCAAAAGCTTTTATCGCCACTTTAATTATCGGATGCTCTCACGAAAAAAAGAAAAAAAAAAATTATTTACAACCCAAAAATATATCTCTGCTGCGGAATACACTTCAGGTAAAACGAAATTTTTGCCACATTGTTGTAAATTGCTTTTTAAATAAAATGCGTAACCTGATTCTGAAATCTAATCGCTTCAAAAATGCGGAGTAAAATATTGTAATCTAAATGCCATCATAATTGCATAATCGCACCTTGAGGATTGCAGAAACCATTCGCTGAGAATATAATTTTGAAAAGGATTTAAATTATAACGCTGCCAAAGGAATTGCTTCAGCGATAAATTATGCGGAAAGAATAATATTCCAAAGTTATCCAAACCTGAAATTTCTTTTTTTTTCCCCCTCTTCACCCCCTCCCCTTTCCCCGCATAATTCCACTCGCAAATTAATTAATGTATTTGACAATGCCGTTAAACAGATGATGCCAACCTTTTTGCGTTATTAATGATTCGATCTGAACCAAAAATATATTCCTAGACTGAAGCCTCTTATGAATATTTATGAGCTTCCATTAGTCGTTAATGTGGTAAGTACAAAATGACGCAAAAGGGAAAATAATATTAATTGAAAGCTTAGAATGCAAAAGTGCGACAACGCTAAGAGGTAAATTTACTATTAAGAAGCTAAATCTCAGATAAGGAAGAAAAGCGACAAAGAAAGGAAATTGAAGAGCTTCAATTTAGGATAAAAACGGAAGTGGAATGAATGCGGGAGGATGGGTTCATGTTTTAATCGCAGAGTGAGGTGACTCTTAGAATTGCGACAGAAAGAAGGGAACTGGGCAAGACATAAAAAGGGAAACAAAGCAGCACCGCGCCAAGCGTAAAACCTACATTATTAGACGGTAAGGACTTCGGATATCTCTGTTGAAAAACTGTGGCTCAAATAAAAGATTAACAAATACGGATAGAAGTGGGAAATACCAGGGAAAAGTCAAAAATTACGTAAAAATAAAAGCAAATCAATAATTTCCATTCATCATTGTGCAAACGAGTCAAGACCAAAAAAACTCTCAATTCCATATCACCATGATTTTTCCTGTGCATCCATTGTTCCTGCAACATAATTCACTCTCTGTTTTCAATCTTCCTTCTGTTTTCCCCAAAATAAGGAGCTTTCATTTTAATATGAAACCCTCAACATAGCATCACTTACTGATCTGTTTACTTCATCTCTGTATATATTTACAAACGACAAAAATGCTGCACAAAAAAAAAAAAAAAGTGAACGATTTTACGTTAACTTTCTGGGTTACTTTTTTTTTTTTTTTTTCTGTAATCAATTTCAGTAAGAACGTACCCCGGTTCCATTGCTTGCTGCACTCTCATCAGAAATACAAACTTTTCACAGGAGAAATTTAAACACTTTTTAAATATTTGCTTGATCCCAATGGTTCCCGTTTTAAAAAACAGAATAAATTTTTATTTTAAACGCTCGGGAAAACTTCATTAAAATGAAGCTCCGCAAAGCATAAGTTATACGGAAATCTATTTTGACAAATAAAGGAAAAGTTAAATCCTTAATGTTATCCCTTTCTTTTTCCCCCCAAC
>JAOWBB010005197.1:0-32047 GCA_028565995.1 Ricinus marginatus | reverse complement strand
GGGGGAAGAGAGAATTAATGGGACTTCAGTATCCGCGCTGCTGTCTCGCTTTTTTTCTTTTTCGGTGCCCCCTCATGAATTTTTCTGCTCCAGCATTTTCCGCTCTCACGCGACGGAAAAACGTCGGCAAAGCAACTTTAACCCGCCGAGACGCCGGGCACGCAGCAGCTTCGAGCCGAGCTAAAAAAACCTCCGGTGCCTTTTTTTTTTTTTTTTTTTTTTTTAATCTTTTAATGTCTTCAATTTCCGCTGACGTCGATATCCGAAAGATTGTTAACATGTCCATCTAAATTTACCCGCTTACCGCGCTGTCGGTCGTTACGCTGATTCGAACATTAATTAATGACTTTAACGAAAGGGGCTCGGGAGTGACAATTTCACGTGCCGAGCTCTGCCGGTGCACGCTCCGACAGCTTTAACCACCTTTCGGTAAACGTGCGCTTTTTTACTCGCGCTGGAAGCGGAAGGACCTGACCGGGGGTAGGAGCTTCCGGGCTTTTCCCTCGGGTGGAAATGGCGTCGGGAGTACTCGCTCATCTTCCGCCAATTTGGAGCAATTATTAAAATTATTTCTCCCTTTAAGGGTGGAGCCCCTTTGTTTCGTCCGCTCTAATTGTTCTCATATATTTAATGGAAAGTTAACGAATCAATTTTGATAATGAAATCTTAAGGGCCGCCAACGTGAAAATGCATTTTTGTAGTTTTTCTTTGTTCAGGGCACGCGGGAGTCCCGTCGCGAGATGAAGCACTCGCTCGCGGGTGGGTGGCGTCCGGACACGAACGCTCGAACGGACGACTTCCGGCGCCGCTTTAAACGGCTCCTCGCAGGTACGCCGAACAGTTTCGAGTTCCCGTTTGCTCGATCCGCGCCTATGATCCGGCTCCTCCGAGAGCGCTGTTTCAAAAACCGTCAGCGAGAGGCGTGGATTTTTCCGCTTTGTGCTAGGTAACCTGCCGCAAACCTTTGTTAATCGGGAACGCTTCTGCGTTGCGGATTTTCACGCGGCGCTTTGAAGTTGATCAACAGGCAATTTGTCTCTCCTGCGACGCTTGAAATTCCCGACTTTTCTCCAGTTTTCCTACACTTTTCAAATCGCTTGCGTCATTTCCGAAGTGCATCGTCGTGCTCCGATCGGTGAGATTTACGGTTCGAACGTGATTCGGGACTTTTACATATTTTAAAAAAGCCAAAGGGATTTTGGTCTGCCGCGATCGAATTTTGCCCTCCCCCCGGCCGAAATCGCGATTAAAAAATCTTTCGGTGGCGGAGCTTCGACCTCTCCCGCACTTAACTCCGATACCCGAGCTCGGGGATGAAAATCTTCCGGAATCGCTTTGGTAAAGGTTAAGAGATTCGAACCGTTCACAAAGAAGAGAAGCACCATTTGAATTCGTTAGAGATAACCAATTTTAACTTGAGCTGTTCGACGCCATTCGAGAATGCATATTCGCAAGGTACCTGAAACGATATGGCCGGCGAAAGGAAAATAACCTGATCCTCGCAAGAAGAGATTTTTCCGGCGCCGCACATCCTTCGGTGTACGAATTTCCGGTAGGAGCGGATCGTCCGGCAAGTGAAGGCGGCCGGACAAAACGTGGCACAACTTTTACCGAGGGACGATTTCAAAAGTGCCAAAGAGCGGTTCGCTTGAGGTGCAACATTTCTCTTCGTAACAGGTTCTCTCTCTCTTTCGCTCTCCGCCGTTAGGAAAGATAAAACGAAAAATAAAAAATAAAAAATCGATCTCTCCGTGTTAAGTGTCCATATTATATATTACCAGAACCTAAATGATGAATGACGAAGTCGAAAAGTGGTATTGGTTCCACCGCAAGCGATGGGAGGAGAAACCGAAGCAAGTTGCCAAAGGAAAAACTTCATTCAGGTCGAAGACAGCGCTGACGGGCCGATCATGCGATTCCGCAGCGGAGCGTACACTTTCAGGTGGAAATGTTTTAAACCTTAAAGGCTCCGGGAGCGATAAATTACGGGACCACGGCTGATGCCGGGTTTTAAAACTGCCGCGACCTTTCGGGTCGTATTTTAATTAATATTTAGGGAATTTAAATGCGTGGCATGCCGCCTGATATATGCGCTTCGGGGCGCCACCCCAAGGGAAGGCTGCGGAGGGTCCCCTGAGAGAGCCCTTAGGTTCGCCACGGCGAATCCGAACGGGTCACCGGCTTCGGCATAAGAAGCCGCATTCCTGGGGATCAAGTCGAAATTTCGAAAATCGATCGCGCGAAGACGAAGTTCGGAGCCCAGGCCGGACCTCGCACCCCGACAGCGGCGAGACGTACCTCACAGTTCAATCGGTAAAACGTTAGCGGATTGATCCAAATCGCGCGAGGATCGCTTTGCGATCTGAAGACTTTGAGGGAGCTTTTTCAAGTGTTCCAATAGATGCATTAAAAAAGAAAAAAATGCACGCAGGATACGTCGGATGTTGGAATATCGGATCGATCGGGGTTGTCGGTCCTCGTCGTGGCAGGATCGTCTTGTTGAGAGTTGCGGCGCCGCCATTACACGATTTCACATAAACGCACGAATTTTTCATCGTTATTTTTCGGTCGCAGGTCATCCGTCATTTGTGGATTAAGTAATGGACGTTAACGAAAAGGAAGGAAATTTATTATGCCGCCGAGTAGCCCGTCTTCGGATTTTCCTCTCCGGTATTCGGGGGTCATTAAATTGACCTGTCCCTTTTCTGGTGCCCCGTTCCGCGGCCCGCGTCAGGTATCTCGATTCGAAACGCGGAAAGGGCCTACTCCCCCTCTCTCCCCCCCCCCCGCCGCCCTCTTCCTGGCGCTCCTGCTGCTTCGGCAAATCGCATTTGCGTGGCTCCGATCGGTCTCGAACGCTCCCGACGCTGCTTTGACTTTGCGGTGATGGTTTCTGACCGCGGGAACTGCCTGCGGTCTTCGCACGCCGGACTCTCGCAAGGCGCAAAAATCCGCAAATTCGCGCTGTACCTGCGATATGTCGACAGATATGATAAACATCCAGTGCCGAACCTGGTTGTTCGCGGTTCGGGATGGACGCGACCCATAGATGTGCCGTTTTCCTGCGGTCGGGTGATAAATGTTGTTGTTGCCGTTTGCGTTGTGGAAATTATGGTTGTTTCTGACCCCTATGATTATGCCCCAGTTTTCCATTTAAGAAGAATAAATCTCGGGAGTATCATCCGAGCCGTGAATTAGAGTTCCGGGCAGTGCCGGTTGTAAATTTTATTAAAGGAGTCCGTAACACCCATTTAGGCAATCAGATTTGTCTATTGGTTTCAGTTTATATTAATTTATTGACCAATTTTTTTTTTTTAACCCGTCAAATTTTTTATTTATTTACTTATTTATTTATTCATTGAAATTAAAGTCCGTGATTCGACCGTTCGACGGAATGTTCGAGCTCTTGGGGGTGCTCCGTAAACCGTGATGAAAGACGGTGGAAAATCGTGCCGAAATTAAGCAAACATGGGAACGTTTATTAATCTCCTTCGCTTTCCTTCGATCAACGTTGCCGGAAGAGCGAGGAAAAAGAGACTGCAGCGACTGCAGAGTCATCCGGAGGGCGGGGGGCAGTAGGAGCGGGGTTAAGGGATGCGAAACCTCGCTCGAAAGCGACGCCGGCAGAAGCGAATTTGGAAAAAGTTCTTTTATTCGTCGCTCGCCCCCGGGAAAGTTCTTCGGAGGAGGCGTAAAAAGAGAAAAAGTTGGAGTTGTTTCCCTCGCCCGCCCGAGTTTTACGGCGAAAATTGTCAGATTTCCCGAGGAGGGTTTAAATAACTGCCGCGAGACTCCGAAGCTACCGGCGCAACATTAGGAAGCATCGGGCGTGGAAAGCCGGCTCCGGAGTCGGGGAACCGGAGGGAAGACGAGTCAAATTTCCCAAAAGAATTAAAAAAAAAAAAAAAAAAAGAAAAATTGGCGAAAAGCGTCCAGTGACGCTGCTGAAGCTGGGAGAACGGGCCGAGATCGAAGGGTCGGAAGGCGTCGCATCTTTCAGCGGTCCCCGAAAAACGCTCACGCATAAAACGACGGCGTGCAGTCGGACGTCCGTTTTCGCCGACCGTCAGGGATGCGAGATTCGAATTTTAGCGAAGCCGCATGCGTTGAAGCGTCGTCGGATTCGTCCGCTGCCTCGTTTTAAAAAAAAGCTGCCGAATTTTCATCCAGCGTAACGCGCTGACGGTTGGCGGTTTTTGACGTTGCCGAATTTATAATTTTGAAAAAGCGTGGAAGAAGGGAAACCGGATGGCATCGTGGAGAAAGATGCAATTTGGCAACCGGGTGAGGGAACGCCGAAGGTAACCCCGACGGGATTAATGATTATCGGGAATTCGCAGTGCAATTCCTGCAATTAAGGTGTCGGGAGCGCATCAAATTGCTCGGAGCGGCGGTGGAGGGGATGATGCGGAGGGGCTCGGTTCGACTCGGAAAGGAGGGGGAAAGAAATAGAATGAAACGAAGGAGGCGAAAACGGCCGAGCTCCGCCGAAGCGACTTGATGAACGTGGTCGGGGTCCTCGAAAACGTACACAGAGACCAACGAACTCAGTTCGCGTCGGGCCACGCTGCGCTTTGAGTGTGTTTTTTTTATTTTTAGTTTTCCGTTTGTTTTTTATCTTTCAAACTTTTTCCTTTTTCCACGACTCGACGGTTTCAACGCGTTCGTTGGAAATCTGTTTCCCGCGCCCTCATCCGGTTCTTTCTTTTTTTTTTTTTGAATTTTCTTCGGTTTTTACTTTTTCACTTTTTCTCGGCGAACGTCTTCTTCCGTTTCATGCCGTTTTGGGTCATTCCACTGAACGTTGTGCCGAGTTAATGTGTACGAAGCAATAATGGATGTATGAAGGAAAAAAGAAAAGAAAAAGGAGTTTTTTTTCGGGGACCAGCAAAGGAAATAAAAAAAAAGAAAAAGGAGGGGGAAAAGAGAAAAAATTTCGAAATTCGTAAGTGAAGGAGAAGGCGGTGCAAAGCGCTTCTGCCACGATGTAACGTTCATTTCTTCAGGCCGGCCGTTGTTTTCTCGCAATTCCGCATCGTCTTCCGCACGTGTGTTCCACGACCTCCACGCAAACAGGAAAAATACCTTTTTTTTCCTCCCCCCCCTTCTTGGGTGTTAATCGTCGCCCAGAAAACATTTTTGAACGCAGTAAAAGGAATCCACGAATTTGTATATATATATATATATATAGATGCGTGTGTGTGTGTGTGTGTGTGTGTGTGTGTGCAAACCACTTAACAGTACACGTTTACACGACGAGAAAACAAATTTTCCCGGATTCCTTTGTGTATCGAGCGAAAAAGGGTACGAAGCGGAGGTCGGCGAAACGGAATTTGCCAATTTCTGTACAGTCATTAATCACCTTGTACACACTCCTCGTGCCGTGTGCAGAAAGACCGAAGGAATCGAATGCGAGCAAACTGGATGCGATATTCGTACGTTGCTTTGAAGCGACCCGATTTAACGCCGGGAAGGTTCGTGCCCCTCCAGCAAGGGGCACCAACTGCCTTCTTACCGACTTACGGGCGTCTGCACCTGTTGGCGAGCGGTATTAAGCTAAGCCGGAGTTAACTTCCGCTTTACGAGCGTAATTTGTTACCCCCCCCCCGGTAAATTTGAATCTTTTCAGGTCCTGCAAACCGTCGGAACTTGCCTTCAAAATAGGTTTTCCGTCCGTTTTCGTTCGACGCGGCCGCTGCTGTTGCTCCGCCCCGGAAAAGACGGCACAAAGATTTTTCTTTCCCTCTCTCCCCTCCTCCCTGCCCTGCCTCTTACCCGAAGGGAAATATCCATCAACGCGTCGGGAGCCGAAATTATTTTTCAACTCCGTCGGTTATCGGAAAACGCTGATTTCGAACCGTAATTCTCTCTTATTATTAATTAACGAAACCAGTGCATTAAGCCCCGACAGCGTAACACGTCGGGGATGAACACCCTCGCGTGTGGGATCGAGATGGACGCTGGACGGCGGCACATGCGGTCGTCCTACCCCCGGGATTCAGCCATCCCGAAAGGAACGTCTTCCACCACCTTTTCACAACGGCCGACCCTTGCGGGGGGTTGCAGCCCGAGAATTTTTGTCCGTGCGGGAGCTTTCGGTGTTTTGGCGGTTTTCGCCGAGTAATTGCGACGTTGGAGCCGGTTTGCTGCAGCGGGGGGGGGGGGCTGCTCGAATTATTTTGGGTTTCCTTTTCCTTTCGCATTTGATTTTCCGAAAAAAAAAAAAAAATCGTTTTAAACTTTTTAATGGAACGTCGTCTTCATCGCATAAGCTCGGTGGCTTCCTCCTTTTCTTCCTCCCAGGTTCAAGTAGGACAATTCTTTTTTCATTCGCAACTTGTTATAACTTTTCCATCCAGATGGTATCTCGAACATTAGATTTAAATTTAATTTTTTTTTTCCCTCCCTTCTGCAGCGCGAGTAGGTTCCCACTAATCGTTTACGGACTTTAAGTACTTTCGGAATCCCGAAACTTTTTAAGAAATTTGAAAGTTGGTAACTCTTCTTGAGGCAAATTCTTCCCCGAATGAGGTTTTTCGGATTTAATTTTTTCTTTTTTTCGCCCCTCTCCCGACGATGGCTCGGGTATCTTATTGCTGACTATCTTTATTCGTCGCCGGTTTTTATTTTTGCCTTTTGGGGGACCCCCGTTTGGACGCACGATGTCTCCCGTTCCCTTGGCGATCCGGAGCTGGAAAAGGCACAATGTCTACCTCGAGGACGCGTGTTGCAGAGGCAGCTTTTTGCCTGCTTTTATATATCGGAGCAAAGTTTATAAACACGTCTTCGTTGGTTTGATAGGAGACTAAACACATGTCTCATGGGTTTAATTCTTGTCACTTAAATTTCATCCATGATAATGCTTCTTGTTTTTCATCATTTTGTATACTCCGCATGATCCTACGTTTAATCTATGTAGATTTATACCTCGTCATGTTTTAACGAGTTTTGAGCTGATTATAAATATTTACATTTTCAGATTATCTTATTTTTTTTTCCTTTTTTCTAACGTAAAATGGTGGATATTTGTATAGTGAACTAGAAATCGCTTTCGGTATTGTTTTGCAATGCATTCGCTAAAGTTTCGACGTCTAAACCTCAAAAATCCCCATGCTAGCGACAATTTCTCAGTTACATTTATCTCCACTGTTGTTTTTCGAAAAGGAAAAATAGAAAAAAACAAATATTTACATAGCGATTTTTGTAGTGTCACTCATCAAAGGCACATTGAAGAACCAGGTACGGCAGCAGCGGTCCTTTCCCCGATACCTTTCTTCTTTTTTTTTTTTTTTCGTAATTAATTGCAAAATGTTTTCTCCGGAGTTTTCTTTTTCCCGCATTTCTTTATTACATTATTTCTCGGCAAAAAATCTTAGATGAGGGACACATAAAACAAAAAATGAAAAAAAATGGAAAGATGTTGAAAATATGAAAAGAATATAAGACAATGATGAAGTACGTTTTAATTAAAAAGCGAGGGGCCCGCGAAAAGTTCCTGAAAAAGTAATAACATCGTTAGATTGCATTAATGTACAAATCCCTCCTCGTTACTGCATACATTTCTGTATTGCGTTCGACTTGTCCGTAATTAAAACCAACAGAAATTAAGACTGCGTCTGTCGCAGTTCCACAATTCCGCAATTGATTTTTCACGTCGGAGGAGCATTCTTCGAGGACCACGAGGCCGCGTCTTCCCACCGCCTTCTTCGGGCGATGCGATTGAGGGCGGCTGTGCAAATCGCATTTGCCTCGCGTGTTTTCGACCCGGTGCGTGTCTGCCTTCAAAGAGAAATGCGCAAGGTATCGGTGGTGGTCAGTCAATTCTGCTTCGGATGTGACATCGAATTCAAAAGATACTCAATTGACATCGGTCGAATGTCTTTGCGGGACCGGTTCCCTGTCAAATTGGATACAATTTTCTGATTTTAATCTTAATTCTACCGTTCAGCGGTCTGCATTATCCTCTTCACATTATCTTTTTCCTCGGCGTGGGCTTGCTCTTACCCAGTGTCCCACACACATCGAACAGCCGGGATCTATTACGTGGACCTCACACGTAACATGGGTTTTAAAGCATTTTCCGTTATCCGATGCGCTGCTGCCACGTTAATCGTCTCGCCGACTTTCCAGCGGCGAAGATGCGCCCCCTCATAACGCGGCTCCTGTCCGTTCACCACGCACGAAGTTCAACGCATTTTGTAAAATTTCCTATCTAGTCAACCACCCCTAGCCAACCCCCTCGCTCCCCCCCCCGTTAAAAGAGATTAATTTATTTATGAGTTTAATTGGATCGAATGGACCCCCGCTCTGGGCCCTAATTGGAATTTTCAATATTTCGAGAATTCGAAATCAAATCCAATTAATGAGATGCGTTTGATATTCTAATAATACAAACCTGATTCGAATCCCGTGAATAGACAGTTTAGTGCAAGTCTTAAAAGTGAAAAAGTTATTTAGCTTTTTTCATAAATATATATTACACACACGCAAACGCGTATATTGACTTCTCACACTGATTATGTCGAAGCTTTTTTTTCAGTTGCAACGGAATTCGAAAAAAGTAATCCTAATCAGAAGATTTGAAATATACGATTCGAATAGTTTTAAACATATATATATAGACATGATCAGGATTGAGTATTGACAGCTTTGACTCTCAGCGATAGAAATAAACTCAGAGAAAACAAGGAATATCACAATATCAACGCAAACATTCCGTTTTCTTTCTGCGCTAATTTATAATAAAATAAAAAGACCTTTCCGACTGTTTAATACTTCTTAAATATTACAGATTCGAATCGGGTGAGGGGAATAAATTTGATTTAAAAGAAAAAGCAAGTTATTATTACTTTATAAATACCTTAGCTGTAAAAAAATATACGGCATATTATGATTCTATTATGTTTTATTATATATAAATAGTTATTAAGCTATTGATTAACAACCAGATCCGGTTAATAAGTAGGGTTTTTTGTGGGTAATTTTTACGAATAAAAATAATTTACGAGGACTGAGTTTCGAGTTCCATTTTCAGCATAAGCTAACCGTTGTAATTTGAAAAAAAGAAAACCATAATTCATTTTTTGATTATTGGCTTTATTAAGTAGAGTTTCCAAAGGGGGATTCTTCGTGATATTATATATTTATGTTTTTTTCGAATTTTGGTTACGTGGCCGATCGCGGCGAAATGGCAATGCGCATTTTACAAATATTTTTCCCTCCATTTCCTTCTTTCGTGTGAGTAATCCATTCCTGTCGAGGCAATTTTCTTGTCCATAAATATGTCCGGATCCATCGTTTGGTCGTTAGCCGCGATTAGTTGATGGCTTCACCGAACTTCCATGCCGGGGGCGGAACGGGCAGCGGTGTCGGAGAGTGGGTTTTTCCGCCGAAAGATTTAAAACGATCCTGCAGTTTCTTGGCTCTGCGGCTCAGAGTGTTTGACGCCGTGATGAATTATTTTAGTTTTTCCCGTGCGCTCCGGCTAATTTCTTCGTTTGGCCGTCTGCCGCGTAAGCCAAGACGCTGCACTTAAATGTGCAAATTATGTTTGTCAAACTGGGATTTTTTTTTTTTTTTTTGAAAAAATCCGAGGTTGGATGTGGCAAGCTTAAAAGAAATGCACGCATGTATAAAGTTTTATGCTGCGGGATCAAAAACTTTGAAAGGAGAAATTGATGTCGGTGTTTAAGTGTAAATAAAACGAATAAATAAAAATTTTTATAAATAGCCTTGTCGATTGTATTGCAGTCGCCCAATTGTCGCTTGGCAGTTGAATTTTCACGTGGAAAACAGCTATTAGACTCGGTGTTGCTGCATACGGAAAATGCACACATGCATTGCATTCTTTTGCTCTATAATTTCTTTCTTCTTAACTCGCACTTTGTATTTTTCTGTATTCGACGCCTGTAATGATCGTTAAGCCATGGGAATGAAAAGGGGAAATATTTGTAAGATTTGGATGGGGAATTTTATATTGTCATAATCCCAAATGGTCGACACTCGATATATCAGATTATTTAATTACGTTTTAACTTGAAATAATTTGAGGGAATAAATAAATTCGTATCGTGGCAAATGCGCAATTTTTTTTTTTTTTTGAATTTCGATGTAGATTAAAAATAATAATGAAAAGTGCTTTTTATGAAAAAAAAGAAACTTAAACAACTGAACTTATAAATATATATATTTTTGAATGATCATAAACGCGAAATATGTTTGTTTGAAGTATTTTTCGGCGGATCAAATGTCCCAGAATACTGCAAAAATGTTCGGGATTCTTAAGTTTCTTCTGCTTTTAACGGCATTGGGTGAATTGGGAACATTTAGGATATTACTCGCAGCTGCACAGTATGACAACCATTTGATAACGTACTACGAACAACCTTGTTGTGCAGGACAGCGAAGAGTTAGACACCATAAAGGTACGTATGATATATTTGCGCATATCACCCCCTGCGAGACATTCCACGTATTGATAATGATGAGGAAATGTATTTCCCGATCCAAACCCTGATGGAAAGTACGTAATTGATATGCTGTTATCAATGTGTATATCGAATCCATACCCAAAACTCTAATCTTTTTCGGTATTTAAACTTTCTTTAAAATCCATATCGAATATTAAAGCTGCTAAGAAATTATTATAAAAAAAGGTACATTTCAAGGATTGACAATCATCAGCAAATTCGCGCGCGCGCACACACACACACACACACACACACACACACACACACACACACACATATACACGCGAAGGGACAAATATATAAATACACATATATATTACTACTTATTCCTTTAGAAATTATTAAACCATTAGGCAATCTAACATTTTTTATTTGCAGTAATGCAAAACATAATATTAGATTTGCTGTCGGAAAAGTAAAAAGTAAAATGTTTAATTTTTATCATTTTGATGTGCTCAGAAATGTAAAGTCAAATTCGAAATCGAAATTGTATACATAGAAACTTCGTTATTTTTTTCATGCATTAATTGCTGCATAAATAAATTGCGGATTATTATGTCCTTAATAGCTTCAATATATAGGGTCAGTTTTCATGATTGATATAAAATTTTTTATATCAGCAGTTAGTGTTAGCGAAGTTTTATTAATATATATCACGCATTGGGCTTTAGTAGATTTTTTTTTTTTTCAATCAGAAATGAAGATATAAAGTTAATGTTATAAAATCGGCTTGTCTGCGATTTTTCGCTAGCCGTCTAATAAACATAATACGGGCCATAAACTATGGCGTGAAAATGAAAATTTTTCTTTGAAATTGGGAATTAATAAATTTTATGGACGTAAATATAATTCATTCCTGCTCATTGAATCAATGCTTAAACTGCACCGTAACAAGTGATAATAACTATTGCGTACAATAATTTTATATTTCTTCTTGCATTTTAGTGTCTAACACTTTGAAATCATGTTTCAGAGCTTAATTAAAAATCGATTTTATTAAATTATTATTTATCGATATATTCTTGATATTGAAAAAATGATTATATACATTTATAATCTATTTTATATATATATGTATGTATATATATATATATATACATTTTTTCAACTCTTGAGCTATTCTATTTCTAACCACATTTTACATTCTCTTTATTATTTGCATAAATCGGTTTTTTATACTGTGTGAATCACTTAACCTTATTATTGTTAACATTTCCTAATGCACTCATTTTTACTTCCTCTATGTAAATGCGCAAGCATACAGTTTATTTTGATTCGTTGCCATTACATTTTAATTTTTTTGTGATATCTGGCAAAACTGTTCCTTCGAATGGTGAACGCAATAAAATATTGGCGTGAATATAATATATTTTTGAAATGCAAGTTTCCAGCGGGAATGTATATCATCAGATCACGGATAATTTAATAGAGGTGGAGGAGAACGCGAATCTTTCGGTATTTGTTGCCTTTGACACTTATTTTTTTCCCTTAAGGATTTTTATGCCTGGTCTCTAATGTTGGTTTTTAATGCGTAAAAAGGTACCCGGAGCAATGGGGAGGATTTGGGAGGAGATAATTAAATGACTGGTGCCGGGATTGAAAATTGCCACGTATCGCATTTCAGGCAAGGAGGCACGTCCATCATTAAGTGGTCCACGGAGCACTGTTTGCATTCCTCTTCCAGTGGAGAAACCAAAATTGTTTTCTTTTCTTATTCCCTCAAAAATGCAGATCTTGTACGCCAAAATGAGCTTTGCGAGAATCTATCCAGTCTGTAATAACTAAAGCCCGAACCATGGTTTTTCCATCGTGCTCCTTTTCTCTCCAGCGCGCAAACTGCCGATGTACCATTAATCGATGGGGGACTTCGGTTGATGGAGAAAAAAACCTGACGCGAAGCGTATGAATATTAAAACATATATATATATATAATGAAGATAGTTTTGGTCTGCCTTCCATGATTGCGCTATTAGCTGCTGGGGTAGCTTTATAGGGGAAGAAGCCGGTGAAAAGAAAGGAGTGCATTAATAACGTTGTGATTAATCGTTTATAATGTTAAAGCTTGAAAAGCTCCTGTACTTTATCTCCTACAGTGTCAATATTGACAAACGAGATCCGTAAAGGAAGATACGAGTGTATACATCAATCAACATTGTTATCAAACAATAATTTTCTACTTGCGCAGCGGATCGAAGACATAATCGAAGATGTTACCGGGGCTGCGCACATCTAAATTTTTCGCAGTTCCAAATTTACCGCACTCCGTACCCATGCAGGCGGCAAATAAATCCAATTCGAGCAAAAGAAAATAATCTGCCCTTGTTGGCAAATAGTGGTTTTAAAAAAAAATATGGTTTTGCCCCTTGTGTTTATTAACCGAAGTTCTAGAGATGGTCAAAGGGTGTGGTTATAGTGGAAGCCCGATTCGTTTATATTGACTCAGGGTCGCCGATCAGATAATTATCTTTATGCTGCAGTTGAAGAGAATTGTAGCATAACAAATCCATTTCCTTCGTTTTTATTACATTTCATTCCCATTAATATAAAATACGGAATTCTTTATATTTAACCGTGTAATTTGTTCTGTTTTTTTCCTTTAAATCCGTTATCTATTGTCTACTGCCAAAGAAACCATTATAAAATGGTAAGCCAAGACCAATAAAATAGTATATATATATATATGTGTGTGTGTGTGTGTGTGTGTGTTATTGTATCATGAAAATTCTAAAAATTCCTTTAAAAGTGGATTTGAAATTTAAATTATTATCATTTTGTAATATATTGTCCTTATTTTTATTTTCTGAACGAAATTGTGTGATGGAGGATCTAATATAAATTGTATATTTTTCTTTTATTTTCAAACATATAAACATTTACAATTATATAGACTTCGATAATGATTCATTACACCGCATGGGTCATCTAAATAGAAGCCTTTAGGTGCCAAAGAGAATGAGCACTTTGAAAAAATGATATCTCTAATTGTGTGGACTGGCCGGTACCTAATGTGAGATTAATGTCCGAGTCATTAATTATATACGTAGAGCATTTCCTTGGTTTCTGTTTATTAAATATCCCTCGAAGTAGTGGTATACGCTATTTACCTTCTTGACGGTATCGGAACCTGAGGCGAATCACGCGGGATTATTGGTTACACCCAGGTATTTGAAGAGGTTGAAAAACTACGAACGCGATATTCTAGAGAAAGGAATTGTCACTGCTAATGCCTTCTCATCATTCACGGGAAGACCCGTTTGTACAAGGGCTTTTTAACGTGTAGCATCAACTTGTTACATTAAATGCCAACTGGTCCGGCGAACGGAGCCAAAATACCGGATCCTTCGAGTGCCCGGGAATTCTTTTCGGATGCCTCATCACCGGGAACGGCGACCGAGAACCTGGGACCTGACCGGATGACCGCCGTTCCGTGGGATCCACTGATGGATCCGAACGCCGAACGGGAGGCGAAGTTGGAAATCTTCCGGATTGGCTGCAGGATTAGCATCTGCTCCTCTTCTTCCCTGGCAGAAATCCAGATCGTTCATCCGCAGCTCTCGTTCTGTTGTTTTGCGGCTCGAAAAATTACTGAACGCCATTGAATTAGATCTTGAAAGTTTTATGTGCCGCATTTATGCGTGGATCCGCGTTTGAACTGTTGTTGGCATTGAAATTCTACCGAAAATCTTATACCGCCAGATCATCTCCAATCTTTTTCCATCCATTTTATTTCACCAAATTATAAATATCAAAATGAATTATTAAATGAACCGAGCGCTTTCTCGAAATTTCACCAATGTCGAAAGTTTGCAGCGTATTCTTTGAATTTACATTATATTATGTAAGATTATTCGATGAAACGACTATCGGCGTTAGAAATATGAGATTCATCCCCTGGCAAAATTGAAAAGTTTCATGCATTATTCGAAATAGTAATTGAAATAGCATCTAATACATATGTAATGAATTTTATAAGAAAAAATAAAGTTCTTACAAGTTATTAATATTAATGCAAATCGTTTTACAATTATCCCCCGTTTTAAATAAGAATATAGTTAAATGAATTCAGTTTCTTTATTTTGCCGATATAAATATGGTAGATTAGTGAATACTACTAACGATACCGTCTTAAAAAAAAGGGGAATGTATTCAGTGTATTACTTTAATCATAAACACATAAATAGAATCTCACCGTTTTCGATTTGAATATAAAGTCTGTCATTCGAATTATATTGATATTTTACACTTAAGATTTAACGGCTAAAGCGAAATATTATTTTACAGCACATTAATATGTATTCGATATATATATATCTAAATTATTTTAATTTTATGAATCATATTCACATATTTGCAAAAAAATGTGTTTAATCATCATGCAACCATCATAAGTGTTATTTTCCCTTTTCATATAGATATATTTTCAAAATAAATTGCTATAATTTTTCTTGATTGTAAATTGAATTTTTCTGGTTTTGGTGTCGGTCAAACCCATTCCAACCTACATCTTTTTGAAATATAATGAATTTTTCAGTAACCAATTGCATTTCACCATATAACAATAAGAGTAATTATTGTAAGAATTTGTACTGAAACGGATCTAATTGATTACAAAGCGAAACTATGAATTATATTAATTGACAGAATTCGATATATGAACAATGCACTTTACTGACGATGATTTGGATATCACTACGTAATATTTATAATTTAAACAAAAATGAAGATCATGCCACTAAAATTTGGATGCCTGTGCGACTTTCTCATCGAATCTATCATGTTGATAAGTTGATAATCATTAAGAATTTCACACGTTGTTTCATATTTATTTAAAAGTCTGTATTATTACGCACCCCGCATTGCATACAATATTCAAAACTAGGGTTTTTATCGAACGTTATCAATTTGTGTATTACCAAATTCTTGTTATATTGAAACTATGAAGTTATCATGTAAGGATCATGATTGAAATTTATATAGATGTATAAAATATTATGTAAAATATGATATATTAAATATGTATATTGAGCTTTCTTATACATTATATTATTCACCATTCTCTGTCATATATAAAGGAGAAGGTTTCTTGAAACGATTTTTTTTTATTTAGCTTTTATTTGTTCTATCAATAATAATCAGGTTATACGTGTGTGTATATATATATATTGAGTTAAAATTAACGGTCGTATTAAAACAAGGAAATAATGAAAAAAATTTATCAGATGATATTGACATTATTTGCAAATAATTCCGTAACGCGAATGAGATCTTACCGGTTACGATCTTATGGTTACGTACAACGTTATTATTCTGAATTTTTATGTACATAAATCGTTTTTGTGCCGTTCCAGGCCGTAATAGTGAAAATTGTTTGATTAATGCTTTGAACCAATTAAAAGCTAGGCGGAAAAGCAACTCCCTCTGGCAGTGTAACTGGAAACGCTACATAAGAACATGGTTACAGTAATTGTTACAGGAAATTGTTACTTGTATCCCATACTTTTAGATAGCATCTACTCCAATCGCCTTGCAAAAGGTGGGATTTAGCAAAGTTTTCCGAATGGTGTTAGCAAGTTCGAAAGGCGGGTTCCATTTCCTTTGGGAATTGGAAGTGAACGCATTTTGCGTACCGCAGAGGTTTCTCCGCCTGCAACCGGAAGCGTTCACTTAATCCCGCCTTTTTTTTCTTCTCTCTCTCTCCCGTTTCGAAGCATCCGACGTGTGCGAAAGTAAACAGAAACCGGGTTACAAGTGACACGAAAAAAAACTTTTTTTTTTTTTTTTTTTTTTTATTTCCACGTTTGAATCGACGCGTAGGAAATGAAAAACTCGGCAAACCGTGAAACATAGCTCCGGAGACGTGAAAAGGTGGATGAGACACAAAAAAGGTTGACGGACTGGAGGCCTTGAAGCCATCAACCAGTTGCGATGATAATGATGATTACGATGGTTGGGTTGAGACGGCCTTGAAATTCAGGTACCTGCCCAGGTGCTCTCACTGAATTAAGACATTATACCATAATTGTGAATATGCTACATTTTTATCCTACGTCCAATTCACACTCCTTTTTAGGCGCGTCGTTATTTTTCTCAAATTTCCCAATCGCGCCGTCCGTCCGGGCACGGACACCGCACCAAGAAGGTGCCGCGCGTCAAGGGGCGTAAAACTCGACGATGATTTGGAGTCCTTACACTTGCAACACGCCCAGTGAATAAAAAAATAAAGGAGTAGTGGATTTGCCGCAGGGCAGAAAAGCGCTTAAAGAAAAAAGAGGAAAACTTGTTCCCATCCGGATCTTAAGACAATAACTACAACAGTTTTGGTAGCAAATGTATAAGAAGCCTTAAGAATAATTTATGGTGACAGATTGCCGCATTTCAGTAGTACTTTGCCCAGTCGAAAAGTGTAGATTAGGAGATTAAATTTTTACAGCGTTTTATGAGAGGTTTACGTTTAATTTAGTGGCATTTTGTGTACCGTATGGATTTGATTTATATTTTTGCGCGATTTAAAATCGTCTCGGCCACCTTCTGTACGTGGGACCCAAATGCCCAACGCTCGGGCACTTTTGCGGATTTTTCCCGATTTTCGCTTTCAAATTTTCACGGGGTCCGGCTCCTAACCTTAGTGGGATCGCGTCGCCGCGAACCGGATCAAAAACCCGCCTTTAATTGTATTTCACGGCTCTCGATTTCGTTACAGCCGAGATTGCCCAACCCGGAGCATACCTCGGCAGGGTATGTTTGATGGCCCTCGCCGTCACGAAACTATTCTTGTGCTAACACAATCTTGTAATTTAATTGAAACTATTGCGGGAGGGAATTGAATTATTATGATATAATGATGCGGCAGTCTCTGAAATGTTTTTGAAATTCATTAAATAGATGATTGTCTAACGCTTTGCCATAAGTCATCTCGGACAATGGGAATAAAGGGTTCGTTAATGCGGATGTAAAATGGCAAAATTGGGCTTTAGCCGAATCAAACAAATTTTAAACTGAGGACCGGCTCCCGTTTAAGCGCTCATGAATATTTTCGTTCCTCTGCGTCGGATAAATTATACTTGGGTTGAAATTAGTTTGTATAGTTATTCACAAAATTATTTAACTATTTACTATTTTTACTATTGTTCAAATATTTAATATTTATCGTTGCTGCCAATTGAAATTATCGCCGGAACGTGAACAACAACAATATTACATTTTCGACGGGTATTGGGAAAAACAACGGGAAGTTTCCCCGATTAAGTCCAACTTATGACGATAATTAAATGAAATTATAGTTTTGCGGTAAATATTCTTTATGAAAATCCATGTTTTAATTTTTTTAACGTAAACCGTAAGGAATTTCGGAGAGACCTTTTGCGAACAGGCGAAAATATAGCTCATCGCGTTAAAAATATGTAATTTAAATGCAAATGCAGCTTCGTACATCTGAAAGTGATGTTGTATCCGTCGCTGTTCCTTTTCGTTAATTACGCTAAAGTAATAACAACGCGTAATTTGCTTTCTGCTGCGATTTCTCTACGCGCTTCCACCGTTATATTATTAACAACTAATCTCGCGTAATATTTCACATGATTAAGTATGCATGAATTGCTGCTGAGTAACCATTTTTTTTCATTTTGGTTTTTTGTATATATATATATGTGTGTGTGTGTGTGTGTGTGTGCGTGCGCGCTCCGTTTTTCGTACCTTGCAAAGAGCTTGATTTTCGCTTAGGGGTTGCGATTTACGCGGTTAACAAGTCGGATTGAAGCAAACGTTCGCGTACCTTAATACGCTTGCATGGTATGAGGGGGGAGGGGGGTAGAAATTTCAGACAAAGAATTGGTCCGACTGAGTAAGTAATGCAAGAAGGATTGTACTAAATTAGATACCAAGGCTAATTAGAATTAAAGCTCTTAAGTGCTTTGAGTGTCATTAAAAGCAGTGTGGATTAATCTTGCAAAACCTGTTAAAACAACTTTTTTTTTTTTTTCCGCTTCGACCGGGAGCTTATACGATGTTTTAAAGGCTCCGTGGAACCGATGAATCGCCTTACCAGGTTGTAAACGCTGGGATTAATCTGCCCATCGCATCTTTTGCTCCTTTTCATATGTTGATTAGATATTTTCGAATGCAGGAGAAAAATAAAAGAAAAGATAGGAAAGGATCGCGTTTTCCGTTTCATTTTCATGCTTTTCTCAGAGCGACTTCGCCCGCAAAGGTTTTTAATTTCCCCCCCTCCGCTTATACCATGTCGATGGCATTAACAGAATAAAAGTTTTTCCCTTTAAAAATAAAAATAAAAAAAAAATGGAGTTAATCATTAAGCGCAATAACTTTAAATATTAAAATGTTATTATTATTTCCTTTCCCGCACACCAAGCGTGATTAAACGCATCCCGAATGCCATCTGGAATCCAACCTTTTTACTTACGTGAATGGTCCTTTGTGAAAAGTTAACGAGCTCTTTATAACCGAATAAAAGTGCCTTTGATATTGAGGTTTATTTTGCAATGGAATCGTCAACCGTGAATCAGATTCTGAAATACAAGATGGGGAGGGGGAAAAAGGGAGGATCGTAACGAGGTACGCGAATACCTTTGGAAGACGCCGGTTTTTGCCGTGAATTCCGACGTGAATGCGCCTTTCCCACCCCCTCCTGGCTCCTTTTCGAACCTTCCCCCGAGCAAAAAAAAGGCCAATTCTCGTTCTTCGGTTAATGAAATGTTAACGTACATATCATCCAGGGGAGTTTTTCCAGCTTTTCATTTCCCTCCCTCTCTCTCGCCCCCCCCACCCCCGCCAAATATCGCGTTAATATGTTGTAAAATTAATTCGACGGTCGTGCCGCCGCATTGATTGTAAAATCTATTTATGTGTACGATGCACAAGCGAAATGTAAATGTGAGTATTTTCGGAGGATCGTCCCAAGTAGCCGGATCGCATCGGTCGTAACAATCCGTTCCCGGGATTGCCAAGGCTCCGAATGGGTTCGGGTATCCTGCCATTGGCTTCGGACGAAAATTCGCTTCGAAATGAAAACGTCACGAAAACCCCATAATGCCGTTGATGCGACACGACAATTCCATAAAGCTTTGCCATTTTCTTGGCTCTCTGGAGCGAATTTTATTTTATTCCATTAATCGGAAAGTTCGATTGTATATTGGGAGATAGTTTTGGATTTATTTTTATTATAAAGTAACACCGGATCGGAATATTATATTTATGCATGCGTATGTATGTGTGTTTAACAAGGGTAGGAAAAGATCGACACGCGAGGCCCTAACGCGCCGGGGGGTGCGAATGATTCACCGTTAACCAGTTAGCGCGTACTCGCTTCGGGTACGAACGTTTCGGAATGCCTTTTCGGTCACAAAAACCGACGGTAAAAACATAGTTAACCATAGTCACGAGTTGGCTTTTACGGAGCTAATTACGGTGTATAAAAGTGAGAGAGCGCTTAGTCAAAGGTTGCATTGTGAAGCAAATTAGGTAAATGGCCACGCCGTCCACAATTTCAAAAATTTATATCCCAGTTAATTATTTTCGGGCCCTGATCCACTGGATCGCGACTTTTTATCTGGACAACCGGATAATTCAGAGGCGTGAAAACATTTTCCGGACTCGCTGCCGATGTCCGCTTGCGGGGCCGGTGTCAACTCGGTGACCGGGGAGGCATTTTTCCGCGGCGAACACGGGACGCCTCCGCCGCTTCGTACGGGAAGCCAAAGACGCAGTGGCAGCAGGCACGGACGAAGCGCCCCCGCCCGGGCGCGTGTGTAAATAATCGGAGAGACGTCTTCGTCCTGACGTTGCTAAATCCCGTTCATTTTGCGGCTTGCGTATTCCTTGCATGACTCCATACTTAAATATTTATTGTGTTTTGCAATGAATTTTACGGTGCGTCGTTTCCCCGACACTTAGAGGCGAAAAGTTTTTTCCCTTTGTTTTCCTTCTACTTCCTTTCCTCTTCTTGCCGTTTTTCCGGCATAGATCTAAATTTAGATCGCGACAAATATGAGAAATATATTGCCAGTCATGTACGTGGAATATCGGTTCGGGAGCAAACTTTCGGTTCTTTTCTGCCGTTTCTTGGTGGCTGCATTTATCTGGGTAAAGGCTCTCTCTCGGTCTTTCCCCTTCCACGTCGTTTCAAACTTAAAAAAATCCGCTGTTCTGTTTTCTTGCTTAATCGCTTTTTATGCGAACATTCTTCCCATAATCTCTTCTATTTTATTTTTTTAAACTTGTGCTGCGGAATCGTGATCTGAATTTATGTATGTACATGTATGCGTGTGTATATATATGTATGTGTGAGTATGAATGAAAAGAAAAAAAGTTTTTTCGTTATGAATGGATACTGGATAATTCCGAAGCTTAGTTTTTTCAAGCGACCGCGCCTTATGGGGCTGCCCTCATTTTCTGCAAGTTGTGGTTATTAATCACATTTTGGGTTTCAATGGCGTTTTAATGGACGTCATATACTTGTCCGATTAAAATGTCAAACTGAAGCAATAATTAAGCTTATTATTTCCATCTATTATTATTATTATTATTATTATTATTATTATTATTATTATTATTATTATTATTATTATTATTATTATTATTTCTCCGTGACTTCGAAACTTATCCACTTCGTTAAGAGGCAAGAGAGCAAAATAAAAACTTATATATATATATGTATATATATATATACACATATATATGAAACTATGGGGGGTCTCTGTACGTGCATCCAGACGCATGTAAAGTTTATTTATGGAGAAAAGTTTGTAAGTGTTTATTAATTCGCTTTCGCAGTTCTATCAGTTAACATTATTGGATTTATTCTTCCCTGGCTCTGCCAAATTCGAAAACGGCATTAGCCGAGAAATTCTGAATGGAAAACTATATGTATTTCGAAGATATTTCGATTTTCGTAATTTGATGAAAACAAATGATGGGGTGTCCACGATGTCTGGCAGACAATGGGTGAAATCGCGGATAATGAGATTTTCAGCAATGGGAGGACATCGAAAGCAGACAATACGCCCGAGCACACACATCGCTTGTCAAAACTCCTTTTTGCCCTGCCCGAAGCCCGGGAAATATACGGAAAAATATAATCTTATATTTGATTTACCTTTCTGTCCCGATCCCTTTTATCATCCCCTTGGTTTTTTCACTCTTCGGATCCTCCATTTTTTTGCCAAATGGAATTATCCCAGATGAGGGATATTTCTCTGAAGGCTCTCATATATCGAAAAACCTCCACATTTTTCCATACACCGCATGAGACAATCGGAGATGGCTTAAGGTAAATCGGCCTGGAATGCACGAAAAAACTCGAGTGAATTTGTCTTTTCCCTCCCCGTCCAAATGTCATCCTAAAGTCGGCGGCAAACAAATATTTTAGTTCTGCATCAGTCGAATGAGCCCGTCTCGGTCGCATCGAAAATGTTTACGTGTAGTGGGCGCGAAAGCACACCCTCAGTGACATTTAATCCGGGGAGGAGGGACGAAGAAAAAAGGGTTAAGGTGGACGTCCAGATTGGAATAAGTTAATTGCTCCTTTGATGCGAACTGGCTGGGTGGTTGCAATATGTAATCGCTTGGATTATATTACTCATGCACTGGCACGCGTTACGGATAACGTTCACGAACTTTCCAATCACGACGTTTACATTAAACGAAATAATGAAGTACATCAAAAACCCAAATTGATGTTGTTAAATTTTCAAATTGCCTGCGCACCGTGCGAGATGGAGAAAAAGTCTCGAGAGCTCGCGGTGCGCGAAAGAGCATCGGGAACCGCCGCTTTAATTTTTCTAATTGCCTATGAACGTTTGACTTTGCCTCCTGTCCAGCGGCAGTCTTCCAGGGCACGGTTTCGCCCATTTCGCGATGCTAAATGCCCGGTCTTGAAGTGCTTTCGGCCTGCGAGCTTGAACTTTTGCCCGCGGACAAAACCCGAGAGTGGCATGCACAATCAATCAATCACGTCACGGCGAACTCTTGCAAGTTTAGGTTTTTCGGCATCCATCAAGATCATCTGCCAGTCAAAATTCTAAATGCGTCTATTCATCGATTTCTTTCTTTTCGCAGCGAACGTTTTCGCCGGTAATCCCGCCCTTACCAAATCCAAAAAGGTTATCTTTCTCTCTTTGAGGTGTTGCAAAATGTACACACAGAACACACGCGCGCGCGCATATTTCCAGCTCCGACAGCAGTTTTCTTTTTCCTTTTTGTAAATTTAATTCCCGACGCGTTTTATTAACCCGAAAACATATACGTGTGTGTGTGTGTGTCTGTGTGTGTGTGTAAATAGATTTTTACCCAATGTTTTCATGCGTTTTCCACGATTTGATACGGCCTTAGCAATATGAATTTTCCGCTGCTAAATCACGCAGTCTTATTTCGGCCAAAATGCAGGTCTAATCGCATTATTCATGGATGCCAAAAGGCGGCCTTATTTAAAAACGTAAAAAATTTATTCAACTGAATTATTATGATTTAAACTAATTCCGATATATTGTATTAAATTCTTTACTCCGACGACAGCGGTTTGTTGCTAATTTTTTTTCCATCCCCCCGTAATATGTACATTAAAATAAATCACGGAGCTTGATAAATTTTTCTTCTGTAATTTTCTCGTATCGCCCTCTTTTCTTCTCTAGTAAAAAGTAACGAAATACAAGTTTTTATTTTCTATAATGGAAAAATAATTTTCTCCCCCCTGCAAGGGAATTAAGATCTGAAATGCATTTGGCCTGGCTCAGATAATTTCACCCCTCCGCCATTTGAATATAATAAAAAGTGAATTTGTTCCTAAAGCCCTCTGTGGCGCTGACAGTTGCTAAGTAGTGGCAATCGGTTATTATGAAGTTAATCACCGGTTGTCATATCTTTACCGGAAGGTTTTCGCCATGTAAAGACATCAAAGTGAATTTGTCGTTGTCTCCCCAAGGAAGATAGTTTTTCGCAGGCAGCTTTAAAATGGCCCGTTCCCTTCCCCAACTGGAGGACTCCGTGCGGGATCGGACGCTTAGATTTCTTCGGGCCTCGAAAGGTTTCGGCACCTCGACAAACGAAAATGCTGTTGCGACGGCGAAAAAGGTTGCCTTCATCCCGACACTTCTTACGCTCCGTAACTTTAGCAGGCGGTGAACTTCTTTTTTCCCTTTGTGCGGCCCTTGTAATTATCCTTTTTAAAAAAACAATCCGGGTCGCATTCGAAGCCATCACGCCCGCCGCCATTCATCTTAATAAAAACTTTATAAAAGCCGTTCGGGGCCCTTCCGGCACATGTTTTGACCCTGCATACGGGATGTGGATGCTGTCCGGCCTCTCGGCCACTTAAAAAGTTGCCCTAATTAGTGCGTGCATCGTTCTTACTTTTCAGAAGGCCCCTGTCACGGTCGTGGCATAAGGCTGACACTCAAACGAGCTACACATACTTGAGATTTCTTTTGCCTTACGTACGATGAAATAAATCACTTGCTGAAGATGAGCGCTTTTGCATCTGGCTAGCTCTGCTTAACAAATGTATCTGAATCACATTTTCTTGTATGAGACCTACCCAAACGGTGTTGCACGAAAGACTTTGATTGCTTCTCCTACCGTGCACTTAAAACTCGATATTCTTTCCCTGAGGATTGTGCATGTTAATTTTCAAACCATTTGCATCACCTACCTGAATAGACAATAAACGTATATAATTACGAAAGAATCTTTCACCAACAACTGTTTTAAGTACCATTACGTAATATTAAAAATAAAATACTGATTGCACGTGTAATACTGAGAATAATCTACTCTTACCTAAAGTCTGTAATATACTTATTTATATAAAATTAAAAGATTTAACCTAATTAAATTTTATGAAATATTATAATCAAAAGAAATTATTTTACTATCTAATTTGCTTATTATGTATTTATTTCACATTTTAGTAGTTCAATCCAAAAATATATGATGTAGTTACATTTTTCCATAACGATATCGTCAATCTACAAATATATTTACTTGCTGATATCGAAACGTTTCAACTTTCATATAAGATAATCAGCTTGAATGTTAAATTGAAAGCTTAGTTTTTAACAGGGGCTCTCTAAAAAACTTTTCATGTTTTCTCATGACAAAGGTAGAAAAATTAAAATAATATTTTTAAAAATTACTTTCTGCTTTTTTTATTCTAAGAAATATACATATATATATATATATGTAAACAAATTACGGTAATGATTTTTAATGTAAAGTGCAGCTGTATTATTAACATGATATGCTTCACGCCTTGAAAACCAACCATAATAATTATATTAAGAGACAGAATAAGTCGTTCCTCTTTAGAAAATTTATTTTTGTAATATATTAAAATAAATAATTTAAATTCTGCGTATTAAATTACTATAAATAATATTTTATTGTCCTAAATTTGGAAAGAAAAAAAAATCTTATTCCGAAACTGATCGCATTACATGTAACCGGATTCTATATTTTTATAATATTACGTTATTATTAGATGCGCTTATGTTGCTTTTTAAGATATTTATTCGAGAATTGGGCATAAATATTTTTTTTGGCGCTCACGGAGGTATTTATTGCGAAATTTAAAAAGATACTTAACGGCTTCACATTGGACAAGCTGCTATTTTAGGTATCAATTAAAATATTTTTCTACATAGTAAAAAAATAAAAAAATTTCCGCTTTTACCGTGACCCACAACAATACCGGTTACAATATACTTTATTCTGTCCTTGATTTGTGTAAGAAAAAAGAAATATATATATAAGATTAAAGCAATGGCAATGGCGTAGAGTTCAAAAAGTTCGAATTTTATGTTGCGTTTTATTGCCACTCCCAAAAAAGATGTAAAATAAAAGTATAAAGTTATGTTTTCTGATAAATCTAAATAAAAATCCAATAATCTTTAGAAGTGTGAAAATTTTATAAATAATTTTTCTCATAATGTTTTGTTAGATCACAAAAGCTTGTTTTCAATCGTTAAGTGAGCTTTTTACAGCGTTTTTATTGTAATAAGGAGCCATTTTTTTTTTACATCATTTAATAATGCACGAATATTGGGAAAATAAGCTCGAGGAATACGGGCTTTCGAAAAGAAAAAGTGATGGCTTTAGACCGTCTAATATATCAGATAATAATTATTATTTTCGTTGAGAGAAACACTTCATTTCCAGGGCCACATGCGTGTGTATTTAAATAATAATTTCAATTATGTATATATTTTATTATTATTATTGCAATATAAATTAATAATAATAAATTAAGTATGTATCTTGCAAATCGCACAATAAAAATGTAAATAACACCATAACATATCTGCAGTAATTAATATCGTTTTCATCGTATTCATATCAGTCAAATATTTCACATTATGCGCAATAAAGTTAAGAATGTTGAACGTGCATTTTGGCTTTTGTGATCTGCGTTGTGGTTTAACTTAACTTTCATTATCTACTTATTTCCTCGTTGGAAGTGCTTGAATTAAAAGACAAAAAAAAAAATTTTCTATGCCTTTGCAGTAAAATTTTCTTAATTCATATTTTCCAGTTTACAAGGAAACGTTCAGCTTTAAAAATAAATTTTTTCATCACAGAAAAATTTATAATTAAAATACCTAAATAACCGAAGAAGCATTTTCTCGTTTTCATTTTTGTCGTTTCGACAACACTTGGCGAATCTCTTCAATATTCAGATACAAATCATGCGTCCCCAATCAATATGATATCAGGTAATTCCGGCCGTGCCATTTAGGAGAGGTAGAGGTGGCCCCAAAAAAAAAGAAAACTATATATATATATATATAAATAAGGCGCTAAAACCGTGTAGTTGCCGCAGTTAACCGTTAATTTTGGTCGTGTTTCTTGTTAATATGTGGTAGAAATATCTGCAATATATATATATATAACATTTACCCGCTTTATAAATGTTGGGAGGGAAAAAAAGCGCTGACAATCAGCACGATTTTAATTATGGGATTCGAATTTTGAATTTATGAACCTGAAATTATTTTATTGATGATGTATAAAATAAAATCGGCGGATGGCGGAAAATTGAATAAATTAAGATTGCTTTCACGGGCGAATGATGATTCCATTTTGGGCCTTATTCAGGTGGAAAAGGTGGACCTTGTAATTATACGCAAAACGCGATCTCCTCCACAGATATTGTAATATTTATCGGGCGGAGAGAATCTCTGCCGCATTGTCCGCTGTAAGTGAATGTGAAGGTTGTGTTGTTGCTGATGGTGTAATGGGAAGATATGGAGGGAGATTCAAGAAGACGTTCCCAAAAGACCGCAGCCGTATCTAAAAGTTGATGTCGTAAATATCGATTAACTTTGTAATATATATTGTTGTACAAACTATGATAATCTCATGTAATTATTAAAAGTTTGTCGGAGTTCTTGGTTTTTTTTTCTTTACCCTCCCCGAATGTTCTCGGCTCAGAGGCAGTGGGTCCCTTTTCGGATGTTTTTCCGCCGCGTCTTGTTACTGTTTTGACACTTTTTCAGCTTTTTTCCGCGCCGATTGGCTCAGGAACCGAAGAAGCTGTTGTTTCGCAGATTCCCGATTAAAGTGATACACTGAAGTCGGGAGATGCAATAACACCGAAACGAACATCCTCTCAAATAATCCTTTAATGGCGAAAGCAATCTCAACCGTTATAAAATCCATCCTTCCGTTTAATACCTTTGAAAGCTTTGCTGTAGTGTGTCATTTTCAAAAGGGATCCTTCAATAAATTTCGTCATATTTTAAAATCGCCGCAATTACGAGCGGGCAGGCAAAGTGATATCGGGGGTTGCGGCGGGAGGGGAGGAGAGAAAAAAAAAATTTTACCGTCCCCGACAAACAGCAAGGCGAATTACATCGTCTGACACGCAAAGCTTCGAACCGGGGAAAGCCGCAGGAAAAGCTTCCCTTAACCAATTCCCAGGTCGGGGGGGATTGCCTTTTACGCGACGGCGGCATTCGCGGAATGCTGAATTTTGGCGTCATCCGGGGCTTCCCGCTGGATATTTCGCCACCTCGGAGCGGAGATATACGCTCCAAAGTCGGGAGGATAAATAAATATCCGGAAGAGAAGGAGGATAAGGTGGAGACCGTGATAAAACCCATACACTCCAACGGCGCATTGTTCCAAAAAAAAAAAAAAAAAAAAAAAAAGCAAAAAAGTTGGGAAGAAGAAAAGTTAGATAAGAGCGGATATCCGACGGCGCCATATTGCATAGACAACAGCGCTAGACAAAGATTCAAAGATTCTCCGTTCCATTAGCTTTCTCTTTGGGAAAGCGCGGGGGAAAGGGACCTGGTAAGAGAGAGAAAGTGGATGTGTCTTTTATACAGTATAAATAAATTTTTGTCTTAACATTGTTTTTTTCGCGTAATCCTGCGACCTTTTTCTGCGGTTCGTTTTTCTTCGGATAAGAAAAACATTTTCCAAGCATCGAATGAAACTTTTGCAAGTTTTCCGGGCGGGTTGCGGACGTTCGGAACGGTCCACGATGTAAAATCCCTCCAGACGAACGCGTTTTGACTAATCCCCACGCCTACTTTCCTGCGCCGACAATTAAGGGGATCATCCTTTGCTATTAAAATTATTTATTGCGGGAGTAATTTTCGAGAAGGGTTAGGCCATGCGCCCACCACGGGAGATTCGCATGCATTCCCCGTTCTGCTGGAGAGTTCCAGCAGAGATCTGTCCGCTTCCCGTTCGAACCTGCGCTCCCGCAGCGCCGTTCGTTCGAGGCCGAGCACCGCCGTTCGTGATTCCACTCGAAATCCCGAAAGACGGGGCGGGCTGCCGCGCACGGTAAAGCGAAGTCGGATGCTGTTACATCCGGCTGCTGCGTTGTTCTGGAGCGCGAAAACCGCGCTAAAATGGCGAAGCGCATTCGCTCGACAATTATCCCAGCGCAACCGGCCACTTTTATTTATGGGATCGCCAAACGATTGCGGAAAGAAATTTGACCGCTGGATTCCTGACCGATCGCGGTAAAATTTTCACAACATGGCCAAATAAGCGCCATTTTGATTAAAATCAAATTTATTCACGGGCTTGCAACATTCGAATAATTGAAACCGAATCTTGCCGCTCGCTTAGGTAATAAAAGCACGTCAACCGTATTGGGAAAGTTACATTAATCATCTTAACCGGAGAAAGCCTTATATCGGTCGAATGCTGCGTCTGTACGAATGTTGTTCCGATCCCCCGCAATCCGGAGTACACAGACGTCCGCCATTTTCCCTTTTACATATTTCAGCGTTAAACTAATCCCAACATCATTTGCAGACGTATATATGATATAATATTCGTTTAATGTGTCAAAAGGAAATTCTCATTTTGCAAATTGTTCGGAGCAACTTCTCGCTTTAACCGAGGAACATTGTTCTTCATTTTCCGACTCTTGTTGAGCACTTTTCGGTTAATAAGATAAGTTGGGAGTAATCTTTGGAGTGAAATATTCTTTAAATTAAATTTTCATAAATTTCTCATGAAACAAAATGCTGATTAAATTTCCCTTTAATTTATATCCATTCCGAAACAAATTTCGTAATTAAATGAAATTTTATTATTAACATTTTAGCAAATTTGTCTCCTTTGTGAGATCCTCCTTTTTTTTTTTTTTCGGTAAATAAAATAATCTTATATTGCAGTTGCGGACGTTGTATATTTTAGAGAGATGTTATTTGCTTACACATTAATGCTTAATAAGTTTAAAAATTTCAATCTGTAAAAGAATTTAAGCATACATATTTTGTCGCATGCATGAACAAAAGGAAATAAGGCACACATATAAAAGTATGTGCGAACAATAATTGGTATTTTACTGCAACATTTCATTATATCAAATAAATCCGTAAATTAATTTATTAGCGTGCTCGGATGTAAAAACTTCGGATTATGCTATGGTTATTTCTTTTTTTTTTTTTTTTTGTTCTTCTTTTAGTAATGTGTGCAAACCTGATAAATTTAACGTTGATTCCTATTTTTGAGCGATATTTCTTAGGGCCGAACTCGAAAAAATTATGCCCGAGAATCATTCTCGTTAAGGGAAACCTCATTTGGGATGGTGCATTACAATAAGCCCGCGATTTCGTGATATTAAAGTCAAGGGAGAGATTCATTTTGTACCATTAAGAAATATTATTAATTTTGTCGGATTTTCGTGGTTTTTTTTTTTATTTTTTAATGCATATAAAGAAATTTTACAACACGCGGATGCTCGCTGGAAAAAGATTACGCGCTATGCGAAGATGGGATTAAATAGATGTATGGCGTCGCGTAAAAAGTAGCCGAGAACGAAAATATTGCGAGCTGCGTTCGTAAATTACAAGAGAGATCGAATGGAATGTGCGGTGCTCTTTCCTGCCTTTTTTTTTTTTTTTTTTTTTTTTTTTTTTTTTTTTTTTTAAAAAAAAAAAACCAAAAAAAAAAAAAAACTCCCCCACAAACCCACAGAAAACAACTTTATTCTAATAATCTGCAATTAATTCTTGGTCCTTGGGTCAGAGTCATTTCTCACTTAGAATTAGTTGAGTTGATAAAGCTTGTATGGAAATTATTTGTTTGGTAAGTGGTGTATTTGCCAGGAGGTTTTACATGGAACTACCTTCACTCAGTCATCTACTGAATCCATCATCAAATTAAAAATTAAAAATATAATCTAGATTGTTACCCTGTTTTGGGAAAGAAGAAGCAGCTGTGATGTCAGAATGCCCAACCATGAGAGGAGGCTCCAAAATGGCCCTCGAACGTCCCTCCAGTCAATAGGTTGCTTTAAAAGAAGACACACAGGGTATGTCTGAGCATCCCAGGGGTTTAATGACACAAAGCCACCGAAGGAATGTGTTACATTAAACAATAGGATTGCAGAGGAAAGACGAGGGAACCTCGTGGGCTCTGTTTTCAGCCCAGTAGGTATCACCCAGTAGCCCTGGCTCGGTGACTGCTGCACTAATAAGTCAGAATTCTCCTCTATAATGAACTCTCCCGGTGTTGTGATCATGGTTTCTTTGGTAAGGGGGAAGAAAACCCCCAGAAATGAAGAGTTAAACAGCACTGCCATTGGCAAATGCTGTAATGTTTCCCCTCACTATTAATTGTTCTCTGTTTACTTTGATGCTCAAAGATTGCCCTGTTTTACAAGCATATTTTCTTAATTGTGTCACCTTGTACTGTAAGTGTGTCAGAGGGGAAACATTTGCAAGTGATTAGATATGGACCTTTGTGTCACCAAATGTATGAGGTACATACCCTTATAGGATATAATTGTGATCTTTTAATATGCGGCCATTGACCCGGACTTGTTATTATCTATTATAGTTTATAATAATGTATCTCTTTATGATTAAATGATGATGCCTGGCAGAACACTATGATTAGCATTTCAGTTATTTATAGATTATGTCAGAGCAGTAATAAACATAAAATGCTGTTAATGTGTGGCTAATGAAATCTGGACATGAACAAGTTTATGAATTGATATAATTCATTTGAGTGTTCTAACTGAGCTGCTGGTTCTCCTCATAATTCAAAAGCTTAGCAGGGTTCACCGATTAGGTGGTAGACTAATTTGCTACAAAAAGTCAATGGGTTTTCATCGTCTTGGGCTATCATACGCAGCATGGCTGATTGCATAAGGACTATACAAAGTAATTCTCATAAATATATTTATTAAGCTTAATATGTTTTGTGAGGTTAGGATGGAATCAGCCAGCGCACAACATATGTGGAACAAAATCACGGGGTGTTAGATACTAAAAAGATATGTTCGGTAAAATCATTCAGGAGCGGATCGATGAGGGAGTTATTTGAATTTTAAAAAATGAGCAATTCAATATCAAATATAAATGAGAGCCATAAAGAACGATACAGATGATTGACTGAGTTTGCTCGACGTTTATTTTACTTTGGCATCATAATTTCATTTCATGCTACAAATCCCATTTGAAACTTGGGTTCCCCGGTGCTGGGATGACCGAGTGTGTTTGCGGTGCCTGTGCCTGGCAAAGACTGAGGCAAATCCCACCCCAGGGTGTGTGTTCCTCCTCAGGACTGTGGTCTAGTGACAGGTCTGCCACCCGTCCTCTTCCTGCACTGTCCTTTGGTTCCTACCTGGGCCGAGTGCTGAGCATCATGAAGGATGTTCCCAACCCTTATAGGATAACTTTGGGTTTTTCTAAACAATGCATAAGTAGGGGATAGGCTGTGATTTCCTCTTTGGGATCTTTGTTTTTCATCAGTCTCTCAGTTTGCTGGTTTCTTCCTCCTTTTCCCTGTGACAGCATCCTTTACTTTCTCCCATTCTTCACTTTCTTGCATCACATCCAGCATTGGTTTAATCAGGGTTGAACTCATCTTTGTGCTACCCAAGAATGCTTTTCTCTGAAAGTACTGGACTAAGTTTATATCCTCTGTGTAATTCTTTCTCAGCATCTTTATCTCCTCCAAAATGCACCAGTTTAGAACCTTTTGTTTGAGCATCTGTGCATAAACTGACTGTTCCTTTAGAAAGAAAGGGAATTTGTTATATAGAATCTCAGATTGCAGAAACACTTAGATAAGGTAAATAGCTGAACCCCATT
>JAOWBB010005166.1:0-32102 GCA_028565995.1 Ricinus marginatus | reverse complement strand
GGGGGGAGAAGCGCAGTTTGTGCCTGCCGCAGCCGAAGGAGAAGAAATTGGAAAATCGGCGCAGTTTCCCCGATCCTCGCCGGGGGGGGGGGAAAAGCCTCAAAGGGGAGAGGACGTGGGAGCAGAAACCCGGCGCATATCCGAAATTTCGCTCGCTCCGACGGAGGACAGAGGAAAAAAAAAAAAAAAAAGGAAACAAAGCAACAAATTTTTACTTCTGCCAATATTCTTCAGAGTTCCAACGGTTAATTCGATTTCCGGTTTGATCAAACTTAAAAATTAATGACGTGATTTAATTTTCTCCCAAGTTTTAATTGGTTGCGGGGTAAAATCATCCCCCTTCCGTCCCTCCCCCGAGCTTTTTTTGCTCTTCCGCTCCCGTTACTTCCTCCATTTTCAACTTTTTCTTCCCCTCCTTGTTTTCTTTTCCTTCGGAAAAAGTTGCTAAATGGAAGCAGACTTTTCGACTCGGCAAACGTAATGCTTCAGGGATTTTCAGACGCGGGAAGGCACCTCCCGCGTAAGCCGCCTGGGTTAAGCGTCTCCGGGCGAAGGCGACCGGGGAAAAGGGAAACCGCGGCCGCGCCTCGCGGAGGAAGTGACGCCGCACGAAGCCCGCCAACCAATTAAAACCGGTAAAGCGCCTAATTTCGACGATAATTTCTCATTTTCGTCGCCAGACGTGACAATTAAGACGTGGAAGCAGTCCAAGAACTGCGTAAAAAGCAAAGGCAAGCGCGGAGAGAGAGCGAGGGATGGGGATAATTTACGCGGGGGAGAACGACTCCGTCTGCGGCCGCCCCGAGCCGTTCGGGGGGGGGGTTGCGCCTTCGGCACCCAGAACGGATAACCCCCCCCAATCCGCGGCGGGTCTTCGGAAAGGCATCGCGGGCCACCCCCGCCCCCAACCGATGCGAAACACGGCGCACGTTATTAATTTATGAAATCTGCACCTGATTCATTTTCGCCGGATAATTAATAGGCCGTCTCATTAGGTAAACCTCCCCTACACATGTTGCGAATTACAAATCGCTTAATTAACGCTGGAATTTTCGGCCACTCTGCAATTGTAATGTGTTGAACTTAAATAATATGTAATAATCGCAATAGGTTGGACCTAAACCTGTCGTTCTGCGTCCGTGCGGCACCCGTCGCTTTCCGGATTTTCCCCCCCGGAGGGAGCTTTTCGCAAAGAGTAACGGCGGGGGTGCAAAAGTATCGGATTTTTGGCCGTTTCGCCGACTATACATATCCCTAATTACGGCAGGGGCAGTGGATAAATGGGGTTTCCGCTGCAGCCGACATTCGGTGGGGCACGTTAGAAAGTTTAAATTTATCCGGCAGCCAGATAACGCGCATCAGAATATTAATATAAAAGGGATCATTTTGTTGCATAATTACACCGAATTAATATCGTTTAAGATTTTGTCAGAAGAAAGCTTAAATTAACCCCTAAATTAGATAAAACGGCTGAGAGTTTAAGGGGATGAATATAATTCCATACTGCGCTCAAGCATTGATTTTCATGGTTTTACCTCGGAGCATCCCTCGCGAGTTGATTCTTTCGACGGGACTCTGCGCATTGTTTAAAAATTGCATTAAGCGATGCGGACGAGGTGCACATAATGTTTGGTGGGGAGAAATCGTCGTTAATTACCCGTCTTGAGGCTTCCGAGGGTGTTGGCAATCCTGCATGTGTACTCCCCGTAGTCGTTTTCCTCCACGTCGTTTATGCGGAGGATGCTGACGTAGACGTCGTTGTTCTCGGTCGTCGAGCTGAGTTCGTAGTGCCCGTCGATGCCTGAGCTGGTGGTCAGCGGCGACGAATTCCCCAGCACGGACCACTGAAATTCCGGGCGGGGATACGCCTGGACCCTGCACACGACCTCCGCCTTTTCGTGCAAATCGTACGCCACTTTATTGTACTGGTGCAGCACGGTGGGCTCGTCTGAAACGGGAAACCGTGATCAGGGGGTTGCGACGACGAACAAACGCCGATGCACCGCCGGGGCAGGAGGCAAACCTACGTTCTATCCTGAGGTGCATGCTGCTCTCCGCTCGTTTCACCTCGTTCTCGAATGCGCAGGAATACACTCCTCGATCGGCGGCGACGAGCTGATTTCCGTCCGGTCGATCCTTTCCGATGAATCGCAGAGTGCTTTGCACGGTGTACACGGAATTCCGGCCGTCGGATTCGTCGTTGAGCACGTCGAACATTTCCTGATTCATCGCCACTTCCTTCCCGTCCTTCAGCCACGTCACCGTCGGTTTCGGTTTGCCCTGCGCCCCGCAGCGCACGGAAAAGTCGAGGTCTCCCGCGCGCCTCGTCACGTGGGGCTGAAGCTTCGCGATGATTCGCGGGGGTTGGTGCACCTGGAGAACGACGGACTGAGACACTCCCTGTCCCATTTCGTTGGTCGCCTGGCAGTGGTATCGCCCTTCCGATCCCAAGTGGGCGGACGGAATCGTGTACTTTGCTCCCGTGGCGAGGACGGTCTGAGGCGCGGTGCTCGGGTTCGACACGTCCTGGTCCCTCCACCACCTGTACTGTGGCGGCGGCCAACCGGGAGGATTGGCGGAGCATGTCAGAGTCACCCCGGTACCTGAAATGACATGTCGATCGGTCAAGTTCGGAGGCGAGGATTTCGAATCTCGGCGACTCCCGTTCCCTCGTTCCTGCCGGTTCCGCAGCCCCGGCCTCGCGCTTCCCGTCATCGGGAACGACGGCGGTTGCGACGACGGAACCCGATCCGAATTTCATTCGTTTTCGGCATCGATGCGTGGGATACCAACCTTCTGCTGCGATCGGTCTCTCCGGCGAGATGTGGGCCAGGCCCGGCTTGTGCCTGACCAACAGCGTCATTGTCGCATTGCCCACTCTTTCCGACCTCCGCTTCGGCTGACCGTAGGGCGTTAATATGTTGACTGCCCTGCATATGTAGGTGCCGGCACTCTCCGCCGTGACCGAATTGAGCCGCAGCACGTCGCCGGACTGGCGGGTGTCGGGATGGCCTTCCCTCAGCCACTCCACGTTGTAAGGCGGTGGATTCGCGGTCACGTTGCACTTGACCGTGAGGCTTTCGCCTTCTTCCGCCTCCCTGTGCCTCGCCAAACTCTGCATGGATTCTATCGTCACCTGAGGCGGATACAGCACGTCGAGGAATATTTCCGCTTCTCCGGTTCGACCGAGATCGTTGTCTGCCGCGCAGGTATACTTCCCCGCGTCCATCGTGCTCACTCGGTTTATCGTGTGCGTGAAAGAGGTGGAAACGAATCGTCCGTTTCTCATCCATCTGACGTTCTTCACCTTAGGTTTCGAGTCCACCTTGCATTCGAGGGTCGCCGTCCCATCTCTCTCCACTCTGAGAGGATTTTCCGGACCCACCTCGACTCGAGGGAAATCTGAAAACGAAAAGGAAAATGATATTCGTTTCAACGAAATCCAAAAGCTCCGAAGCAGATGATCGAATTATGTGTCTAACAAGTTCGAAACCTCTTGTCGAAAAAAAAAAAAAAATATATATATATATATATATAAATAAATAAAGTGCAAAGAAATCTCCAAGTGGAACCAGCAGATGAACTTTCTAAGCAATTCTCACTCTTACGGAAAATTACGTGACAGCCTTGCAAAGCAGTTGCTCTCGATTCCATTGTGTAAGCGGAAAAAAGAAAAATGGAAAACACCGAGGAACGACGAGAGTTGACATTACCAGTCAAGTCTGTTAATGAGGGCTTTCTGCGGGTAAACAGACGGTTGAAAGCAAACGCGAAGAAGCGTTCCATTTCGGGTACCGAGCCGGGACGCCGTCCGATGGCGCGTACGAGCATGCCACCGTTGAAGGAAGGCGGTGAGCGGGATGGCCGCCCGCCGTCCGTGGTGGGCGGTGGACTTCGACTGGCTTTTTGCTTCGGGTGAGGACTGCGAGGTTAATGACTGACATCTCGACAAAATTCGCTTCGATCAATAACAACTTCTGGCTCGATCCACGAATTTCGGGCCGCTGCTCCTTCGGAACCTTGCATTTCGACGCCTTCTTCGTGACACGGTTAAGTCATGCGAATGAGACCGAATACGGGGAGATACAGGCCGGGATTTTTCCGGATGCGAATAAAACAATTTCTCTGAGGCGGAAACGCAAAAGGAAATGGAATCACAAGTCAAATTTGGAAATATCTGGCAGCCGAGGTTGCGGCACCGCCAGTCTCTCCGTTTTTGCGACGCCCGTCGGTCAAACGTTCCCCCAACCGGGCGAACGGAGGGAGCAAGACTGCGCCGAGGCAACCCTCTTCTCCGAGGGCAGGAGCGCCTCCCGCCCGTCGCGGCGTCGCGAAACGGATTTGCCGCAGCTCGGCGGCTTTGCGCAAACAATCAACCGGTGCTCCGACGGGCGTTCTCCCGGCTCTTTTCCGGATCCCGTAATTAATACGGGAACGGAGGGAAAACCTCAAATTGGAAAAAAACGTTCACAATGGAATGCGGTTTTTTTCCCTTTGTTCCTCGCTTTGTCCCTTTTTCGAACTCAATATTCGACATAATGGAACCGGCCATTTTTCCGCCGCTTCATCTCCCCGACGGTTGCCCGCCCGCTCGACCGTTGCCGTCCCTTTTCCACGGCAAATTATCCCCGACAGCGGGACGGCGGGTCGCGGCGTCGCATTTCCACCCCCGACCGATGGATTCGCGAAGCGGTTTTCTTGCCCGGGGACGCGGGGGAAAACCTCGGAAAAATCGGAATTTCGAAGTTTCTTCGCCCCCCTTTTCCCCTTCCCGGCCGAGATAAATGATCCGGGAATGTGCAACCGGTTTGCGGCGCGAAATGATTAATGCCGCGATTTATCTCCCCGCGCTGAAATTATTTTTCCCGCGTTTCTTTTCGTCTCCCGTCCCCCGCCGTCGGCTCCGGGACACGCGAGGGACACCGAACGCACCTTCCGCGCGCCGACCGTCGAGGTGGCGGTTTCGGGGTCTTAGGTGCTCGAACTCCTCGCCTCGCCCGTTCTTTATTATTTTTAAATCCGAAAAGAAGGATTCTCGGTTTTAATGCCGGTACGTGACTTTTGACCGACCGTAAAACTACGAACGGAGCAGGGAGGAAATTAAAAGCAGCCGAAAAGGCGAATTTTCGAATTCTGAAATGATTTTGAAAGTTATTTTCGAAGCTTCCCTCAGACGAAAAACACCATAAATAGACTCCGGCACCAGCCCTGACTGCGCTCGGTGTTTTAACTCGCATTTTACGACTCCTCCCGGATTCCGACCGAGCAATGTGTTTCCTGCGTCTCGATTAAGACGCACGAAATCTTTTCTTTCGGTTGCGCACCCCTGAACCGAATGACGAAGGGGGATGGCCCTCCGAATCCGGGGTCGCGGAGGAGATATTCGTCACCTTCGGTGACCTTTCCGAGACCCGCGCTCATCGGCGCGAGACGCTCGAAAGGAAAGCGTCGAGGTCCGTCCGGTCCGAGTCCGGCGTCGGAAATTGCCGCTTAATCCGGCGAAGCTAAATTAAGGACGGAAAAAAGAACCGAAAACGCCGGAGGGTTGAGGGTTGGAAAAGCGATGACAACTCATTTTGCATTGTTATTAGTAATTGGTTCGGACGTGGAAGCGGAGCCGCAAGCGGGCATCGAGCGAAGGAGAAAAAATAAAATGGTCGTTTCTGCGACTGGTTAATCATGACTGATTATTTTGACAAATTATGATGAACGATAATGTTGCTTTTGAAAAGCTTTTCGAGCTTTCGAGATGAATCGATTAATCCGAACACGTGAAAAATGAAAAAAAAAAAAAAAAAAATTTGTAACGAGCAGAAAATGAAAAATTTCCCCGCTTCTCACTCCAATTTTCCCTCTTCCACTGCTAACCGTCGGACGTGCATTAAAAAAAAAAAAAAAAAAAAAATCCCCCAAAAGAAAGTAATTAAAAAAGAAAATAAATTCCCTTCCCCTTTGAATCCCGCGCCGAAAAACGTTGACCAACCTCCCCGAATTTATTATTTCCGCTTCCGTCTTAATCTTCCTGTAAATCTCTCGCCACTTTGCTGCAACTGCAGGAGTCTTATTTACGGTCCGCGGTTTTACCAGCGGAAGAGGATCACGGTCGTGGACCGTCTAGCGCCACGAAGTCATGTTTCGTCGTCGGGAGATGCGCCGCCGCAATTACCCCAAACGGAAGTAAATACACGCCCGAAAGGAAGACACAACTCGAATCGTTTGTCTAAAGTGCGGATCTTTCAAAAAGCCGCGGGCTTGCTCGACCCGAAAATTGCATTTGATTAATGGACTTTCGGAAAGTGATAGGTGGTTATCTGTCGTGGATTTAGAATTTCGAGACGGCGGGGGAGCAAAGAGTCAGTTTTCCCGAAGCGGAGTTATTTATTGCTTGTGATTTTCACCCCAATTACGGATAAGATCGCTCCGTTCGCCAGCATCGGAAACCGTTTCCACAGCCTTGTTTGATTCCGTTCACCTTTCGCTCGCACGTCCAACCGCGTCTCGCTCTCCCTTTCGCTTGCGTTCCGCCTTCTCTCCACGGGCATCGGAACGTGTCCCTCCATCGCCGCTTGTCCCGTCGCCAACCGATTTCCCGTCACTTATGCGGTTTGTCCCCCGGCCCGGTGTGTGCTGCGCCTTTTCCCCCGACGTCCGTGCCCCGAACGACCCACCACATGCCTCCGATCACCGGATGCGAGGCCGTAAATATTAACTTTCCGGATGTGCGGAAAATTTTGTGTGTTCCGCGCTCGTTTCGGACGTCGAAATCGCCGGTCGCGGTTCGGGCCATCCTCCGGAGCTTTCTGTCCATCCCGCCGGATGTAAATAAACGAGAAGGCGGCTTCCGTTTCGGACGACGAACGAACGGGGAGCGTTTCTGCGGTTTCTTCGCGGGGGAAACGACGTCGTTTATACGGTCGCGGCCAGGCTGCGACGAGGTACGAGAGGCCGTCGCCGGCGGAATGCGCTGCGCGTGGCGCACATCGCGTTCGCATTTGTTCGCCCGTTTTATTCCGCATCGGGAAATCGGGTTCCGAGAGGAGTGACGAACGGAAACTGCCTCTGCCCTCGCTGAAAAGGAAATGGACGAATTTTAAACCGAAAACTTTCGCCTTTTCTTTTTCCTGAGGGTTCCGGAAACGAACCCAACCGTAAAAGTAGGAAATAAACCATAAACGCATTTTATGTACCATCAAAATAAGAATAATTGACGCATAAACGAGACGAAATCGACCGTAAAATCGTAAAAAAGTTTTGACCCGAGCCAGACGATTTTCTGCGTTCCCCCGGACCCGACAGAGCGTACCTGGCGCATCGGGCGACGATCCTGCCGTTCTCGCCGGGCACCGCCGCCTTCTTCGCTCACCTGCAGCGGATCCCAGCGGAGGGCCGATTACGTCGGGAAACGGGTCGAGCGTCCCGACGAAGCGTTCGGGGGAAGCGATTGGAGCCGTCTTCCGTTTCTGCCCCCGTCACTTCCCGTCCCCGGTCCCGGAGCATTTTGCGTTCGAGAAATGCAGAACGAAACGAGATTCATTTAACTGCCACCCTCTTCCATTCCGATTTACTACGCGGCTGAATCTTATAACCGTCTGCTTAAGAAAGCAAATTTATTCCGTTACATTTGAGCAAGAGGAACAGGAAGAAGGGGAAAAGGAAGCGGCGACAAGGACTTGGGTAAATAACGCTGGAAGATCTCGAGATCCTTTCCAGCGATTGGAGGTGAGGCGGAACCGGAAAAAGGCGCGAGACGTTCGGTTTCGGTGCTTTTTTCGCGGGACTTACAGTTCACGTTGAGCGTCACGGACGCCTCCATCTTGGCGTCGTCTGCCATCGCCCTGTTCCACACGAAGCATCGGAACACGGCGCCGTCGTCCGCCTTCGTCGGAGTCAGGTGCAGGACTGCCCTCGTCACGTCTTCCTTGCCGTTCCCCTTCTTGACGACGGCATCCAGAGGGTGGGTGCTCCCGTCCCGGTACCACTTCACGTAGGGTTCGGGACTGCCGCCCGAGGACGAGCACGTCAGCTCCAACTTCTTGTCCTCCGTTACCGTCGGGTTGGGTCCCGGGGTAACCTTCGGCGGCTCGGGAGGGGTGAGCACGGTGAGGGTGTAGGACTGGGAGTGGAGGTCCCTTCCCGTCCCGGAAGCCTTCACCTTGCACTCGAATATCCCGTTGTCCCGGTCGTAGCTCGTGTTCATTATCGTGAGGTCGTATCGTCCGTGCTCTGGACGGAAGTCGATTCTGTAATTGCTTTCCAGCAGCGTAGATTGTATCGCGACGTTGTCGTGCTTTTTCTTGTTCGTTCGCAGCCAGTAGTACGTGGGGTTTTGGTTGGCGAGCTGAGGAGAGAACCTGCATTCGAGTGAGACGGTTTCGCCCTCTCTCGTGTCCTTTCCTTCCTCCGCTCCGACGAGAATGAATCCTGAAATGGAAAACGAACAATGTTAATTGTCCGCCGCGTGGAGTCGGTCTTGCGGGCAATTGCATCAGATTAGCGAATTACGCAGATCGCGGGCGAACGAAGGCGGGGCAATTTTTCCGGGGCAGCAGACGATGTTTACGTGGACGGAAAGCAACAGATAAATTTGCCTTCGCACCCGGTAAATCATCCTTTTTTATGCTCCCGACGTTTCCGATTCCGTCAGTTAAAGTGCGATTTATCCAGGTTTGTTCTGTGTCCCGCAGCCTGCCTCGGTAAGCAAGCGTTCGGTTGCGTGCCCGAACCGAATTTGGCGGTGTCGCCATCGAATCCAGCCCGGCATTAATGCACACGGCCCCGTTCCAAATCCTATCGAGCGGAGACCTCCTCGGTCCTAAGATAAATTAAACAATAAATTTGAAATTGTAATGTAATAAATTGCCCGTGAGATTATAACGCTTTCTGCCAATATTTTCCTTTTTGAATTATGAATTGGAAGGAAGAAGAACGATAAATTTCCCGATCTTCCCCTCGCCCAAGGGGTAATTAATAAAGGCTGCGAAATTCAAATTTTTTGCCGGCGTCAAACCGAATTCCCGACGACGGTCGGAAAGCGGAAAACCCTCCCGCAAGCGGAATTTGCCGGAACAGAGGAGGCCACTCCGGCCGGACGGGAAGCGTCGCCGCCTCCTGAGCATTTGCCGCGAGTGCCCGGGAGGAAGGCGACGGGCATCGCCGAAATTTAAAGAGCCCCGGTACGAATGACGGTCGGTCGGGGAGAAAGACGAATTGCGTTAAATGCTGCCGAAGAAGGTGAAATTCGAGTCGGCGGAAGAGCTCCAAACTGCCGGGGCTCGCCTCGATCGATTTCCGAAAAAAAGGAAGGATAAACCTGGCGGATAAACCGCCATCAACAGGTCTCCAATCCCCCGATTACGCGTCCGGAAGAGGGAAGCGAAGCGTTTGGCGGGATTTTGGAAAGCGGTCGCCTCGGCGGGGCGAAAAATCCTGCAGGAGAGGATTCCCCCGGTCAAAAACCGGAAGCGGCGACGGAGAAAACCGATGCCCGACGGTCAACGCGTTCGCATTTCCTAGGTCGGGCATCCGGAGTTCTTCTCGCCGGGTTTTCGACCAGATCGCCGAACAGGGCCGCCAGCGAAACGAAAATAAATAAAAAGAAAATTCGCGGTCCAAGAATCTTTCGCAGTCGCTCGGCGGTTGCATTTACGGTTCGCTGACCCGTTTCTTCTTGTATGATTTGGAAGCCATGACTGCCGGTGTCGCTTCAGCAGTCGGATGCACGCGAATTTGGATTTATGCTGATTAAGACGTAAAAAGTTTCGGGAGATCCGCAGGAAATGCAAAAGTCCATTTACCTCTTAATAAAGTTGCTTTCCCGAAGGAGCACTGCCACGTCCGCGGGAGGTTTTTCCGCACCCCCGCCCCCCGCTTGGGGGGGGTGCTCCTTTAAGCTTTTACCCTTTAAATCTTTCCAAATTCAGCCTTTCCCTCGGACGCTGACTCGGCTGGTGCAGCTTCCTCCTTGGCCGCAGTCGTGCGCCCGCCCGGTTTTTGTCTCGGGATCGCTTTCCGTCAATAAAATCTTAAACGCTTCGGGTCCCGGCGTTTGGTCCGTGACCCCGTGCCGTCGGAGCCCCGGCCAACGCTCTCGCTCTTTTCGGTTAAGGAGGAAATGGAAAGAACCGCGAGTGCGGGAATCCAGTTCCCCGGAATGGAAAAACGAGACGCATCTCGAGTTACGTACGAATCGAATCCACTTTCGGTTCGGAGTCATTAATCGAAGGAGTGGAAGACGAAAAAGTCATTAATATCGTACCTTAAAAAGATTATTTGTAAAGGGGAATCGTGAAGTCATGTTTAGCGGGTGATGCGTGTGGCGATGAGTCGGGAGGCGAGGCAGGAGCGCAGGGGAGGCGACGGCCAGCGATCACGATTGTGGTCACTTAAATGTCAAACTCCATTTAGAATGCACCGGAAATTATCTTTTCTTGTTTATCTTCATCGTCTTCTGCCACTGCCGCGATCGCCGACGACACCGTTTCGAGAACGGCTTCTTCCCTGCCTCGGTTCGATCGGTTTCAGCGACGCGAATCGCACCTGCCTGATCGGGGGCGATACCCGGCGTCGCACATCGCGCCGAAGCGCATCGGGGATTCGCGGATTCGTTGACATCGAGCGGCAACGAATCCCGCACCCGTCCAGAACCCGAAGCCATCGAAACAGCCGTGGAAGGAATTAAAAAAATGAGGAAAAAAAAAAAAAAAAGAAAAAAAAAGATGAAGAATGTTGCTCCGAAATGGTTCAACTTTTCTTCGGACGGAGAAAACTCGTTTCCCGATGGTCCCCAGGTAGCTTTCGGGTAAGCATTTAAATTTTTAATTGGTAAAGAGGTCAACATCTCGTTAAAGAGCTTCTTCGAGGTGCGTGGGTATCGCCCGATCTCGTGCCACGACCGCTCGCTCGCGCACGGGGAAAGCTCTTCCGAAACCGGGTTCAGCGTTGGTAAAAGCGAAGGGCGGACGCCGAGCGTTCGGCGGTTCCGCACGGGTCGGTCGCCGCGATAAAAACGCAAAGTGGACGACAGATTCGTTCGGAAAAAGCATCGGACCGGAAAAAGATGGCGTTTCACGTGCGAATCGCGGGAGATTTTCAAACAATTTCCTCGCTCCGGCGGCTTCCTCCCGTTTCGCGCCATTTTCAGGGTTTCGGAAATGCGAAAAGCGCAACGAAACTTCTCCGGCGTCCCTCGCCGGGGACCGACTTCGACCGGAAACGTTCGCGTGGAACGAACTTTTCCAGCGAGATCGCAGGCCCCGCGGTGAAAACCCGAACCGCCGCGACAGCCTCTCTTCGTGATGCTCGTCCGGGTGGAGCTCGACAACTTGCCTCGGGGTTCCCGAGCGAACGCCGCGTCCCGCGTTATTTATTTCAGATTTTGGCGTTCCCGACGAAAACCGGGAACGGCACCGTCGGATCGCGTCGGGAAAGCGCCGGGAAACTCCGATTTTGGGCTCCTGCCCCACCGCGAGCGGAAGAGACAAACCGAATTCAAAAACCGAGGAATTCCATCAAATCATCCGTAAAATCGTTCCCCGTTTTCGGGTTTCCCGTCGGCCATAAATATTTAATACAAAAATGGGCAATAATGAGACCGGGGGAAATTAAATTAATCCACAGTTTCATTTGCCCGCCGAAATAGCTGACGGATTCGAACAACGCAGCCGGGGAGCGAGGCTTTCCCGGCGCCTTTTTGGCTCGGCAGCTTCCCGAATCGGTTTCGTAGGAGATAAATCGGAAAATGCCTTGATGAACACTTCGGAAACTCTCAGGGGTCGATATGGATAATTAACGTCCATTTGCGGTTTTGTTTCCCGGGAGGCACGCGGAAAAGGAACCGGACCCCCGGAAAGGTTGCCACCGAAAGCCGGACGCTAATGAATATTGATGGACGACCAATAGGGCCCTCGCCCCGGATTTTGAGGATTTTCCCCGACTCCGAGAACTCGAAGATGATTTCCATCAGATAATCCCGTCTCGAATTACATAATTAATAAAGTGGATAAAGTAAAAATCCGCCACGGGCGAACTTAATTAAGGCATCGCCGACCGCCGCGCAGGGAAATCAGCCGGGCTGCAGCGGGCGACAGGAGAACCTCCCGGGTACCCGGCGCCCCCGGAACTGTGGGGCACGGAGACAGACCTTTCCGCCTTCCGAGATCCTTAACAGCGTAAAAACCGAAGTCGACAGTAATCCCGGTCCGGATCTGAGCTCCTTTTCCTCTGTCGAGGAGTTTCCTCGTGCAATTTCTGGTTTAGAAAATTCGATACACGTTCGGCCATTAAAAAGCCAGATAAATCCGGGCATTAATTGAATGACCTTTTGCGTTACAGTTTCTATTGCCTCAACCGACGCGCCGAAGGAATGATTACGGAACAATGGGCCCGTGATTTTACGTCTCCGGAACGCGCGGGGGGCCGAGAGCCAGCGCACCGGGGGAAGCCGTCGCGCGGAAGGCGCAGGGATGTTGGTATCCCTGAAGGGTGATGCCGCGTCAGCGACCGACTCCTCGGCAAGTGCGCGACGCGCACCGAAAATCGAAGCGGATCGGAAAATTTTCCGAAAAAAAAAAAAAAAAAAAAATTCTTTTTTTTTCACAGCGGCGACCACCTCGGGCAGAGATCATTAAACTCGATGGTAATGGACAAAAAAAAAAAAAAAAAAACGAAATTATGGATTTTGCGGTTCTTCCCCGGGTAGATGCTTGTTTCATTAAGGAAGCAATTAGACCATAAAGGGATAGACAAAAAGAGAGTAACAAGAATTTTTCGTGCAGGAGGCAATTTATCTACGTAACCCGACTCTTGCGGATAATTTATGGTTTACAAAAGATTGGGCAAACGGGTAATGTACGGTCAGGGAAGGAACTTCGAAGCGCCGGGGGAATCGAGATGGACGCGGGTGGTGCAGCGCCTTGCGGGGCGATGTGGAAAAAGCGTGAAGCGCAGCGACGACAGGAAAAGAAATCGGGGGCGTCCGAGATGCTGTCGTTAAGCAAAAAATGCCACCCTTTGGGAGAAATGGGTGCTCGCCCCCGGTGATTAATCATATGCGGTGGGTGATCCATCCCCGGGCTTTCAAAGGTGCTTTTATTGGCACTTAAATATTTAGAAGCTCTCAAAACTAATTTTTCGGGTTAAAAACGGGAAACAATGCAGAAACACACACACATATATATATATAAAATATTTTTCTTTTCAGTAGTGAACCGACGATTTCTTCCTTTTTCCTTCGACGGTTTCCGCATCGGAAAAAAAGCAATATCCGTTTCATTTTTTTTTTTCCGCTGCGAGAAAAAAAACGATGGAAAAATCCAAAACTTTTTTCTCCCCCGAGAAGTGGCAACGCTTTTCGGGGCGGTCGGAAACGCGGCTGCCAACCTAACCGGATGGCGGATTCGTCGCTGCGAACACCGGATTAATTCCACGTTGGCCCCCGTCGAAACCTCCCGATTTATCTTGTCGTCGGACGTCGGTTTCGCTTTTTCCGACTCCGACTTTGATCCGAACCGATCCCGGGGCCATCTCGTTCCGTCACGTCCCTGCTGACGTGCTTCGCGCCCTCTTCTCCGCGTGGACATTTCAATCGCCTGCAGAGGGCGAGGTGCCCCGGGTTGGAGGCGCTGCACGTCACGTCCGGGCATTTAATGAGAAATCACGAAAGATCACATATGTGGGCATCGAATTATTCTCCTCCAACAAAGGAGCCATCCTTCAAAGCGAGCGAGATTCGGGTTGCGCATTATAAAGAACGGAGCCGCAGAAGGAAAGGAAAGAGACGGGCGGGAGCGATCGCGGAGGGCAGGGGAGGAAGAAAACCTGTTAAAAATTTAAATTACAAGTTATAAATCCCAACAACATTATAAAAAGAAGAAAAAGAGGACAAAAAATCTTTCAGGTTCCGTGACCTCACCATTTTTCCGTAGGTGCCTCGAGGCGTCGCGCATATGCACACACACAATGTACGCACGCAACGCACACCTCTAACGTACAAAATAAACGCGGTGCAGCAACTCCTCCTGGCGGCTGACCTACGAAGCAACCTCCTTCGAGGCCATCACCTTAGCTGAAAGTTAAATAAATCGAAACCTGAAAAACTTTAACCTTTAAAAAGATCTCGAGTTCTCGGCATTAATCATCGTCGGATACGGTCAAATCAAAATAAGGGGCTTGCACGTGTTTCGCTTGCGGAACCCCGCACGGAGGCGTCTAAATTGCCCGACCGGTTGTCACCTTGTACCTGAGTTCGTTGCAAAGAAGGCATCGGGTGATTCGTCGAGTGGAGAACGCGAGAGCGACAGAGATGGAGAGACGACTATTTACAACCTACATAATTACTCGGACGCCCGTGCAGATTAAAAATCCCCGGCTCCGCTATAAGCGAAATACGGGTTGCGGCGCCTATCGTATGATCCCGTTGTAAAACGGCTTCCAGACAAAGCGACGTTGCCACATCTCGAATTAATACGTTGCGCCCTCAAAATCGTAAAATGCGTGAAATTCCGTTCCGAGGGGGTGGTCGCTCCGGTCACTTCCGGCGCAGGCACCCGCTCCCGAGGGAAAAAGGCACCGGAGGATGGCGGAAAGGTCGGGCGGGCTCGCGTTTCGCGGAGCGAACCTTCGGCGATGCGACAACGCCGCGCACACTTCGTGGCCTACAGTATGTAAACGAAGAGTATTTTTTTTTTTTTTTTTTTTTTCGCCTCCATTACATAGAACGTAGTTTATGTATTATTGATGCTTGCAGTCGGACAGTGCCGTACTCAGGCCCTCGACGCGCAGTCCGAACGCGGGAGAATCGTCCGAGACGCACATTTAGGCGGGAAACCGTCAAACACATTCTTCCGAGAGATTCTCAGGGAAAACTTGCGCGTTTCCCTCGCATTCGCGATTCTTACGCGGAATGGGAGAGCTGGAGAAAAAAAGAAAAGGAAATTATTGCATTTCCAGTGCAGAAGCTCGCGATATCGGAAACCGGAACATCTTCCGCCAGGTCTGCTTCCCCGGATTCCGGCTTTTCTTATTCCTCCTTCGAATCGGAGACCGGAATCGATTTATATTTTATGAACTCCGTCTCGGGAGTAAATTATAAACCAATATTCACGTTCGCTTTCACTGCGACATCTTTTCCGCAGCCGGAATCCGGCGACGGCAACCTCCCGGCCGAGCCTTTTTGACCTGCCCGCCGTTTCGATGATCGACCCGTCAATCTCGACAACCTCACGGCATTTGCGACGCGACGCGAACATCGTCGTGGGGGTGGACAGCTCTGGGCCGTCGAGAGGACGCCGGTGGTCCGAGAACGGCCGTGCTTGTGCTGTCGACCGACCGGGGCATCCTCCCGGAAAGCACCTTGGCCCCTGCGCCGTTTGCGCGTCCTCCGCTGCGACTCATCGGCACGCGCAAGTTCGCCAAATTGTCCGATTTGACTGGATGAAAAGCGATTTAAGAGCGAAATTGAGCTCGGGCCGCGGATCGTAATCGGACGTTGGCAGACGGATGGACTGGAGGAGAAAAAAATAAACCGCGGCGAATGCGCCAAAACGAAAAGCAATTGAAGAATTTTGCCAATTACGAAAATAAAGTTATTTTATTTATGAGAATGAATAATTCCATTAAATTGACAATGTAAATTGAATGAAGCCAATTCCGAAGTTGAAGCAGCACCAGATTGGATGCTGCAAGCAGGAATGGAAGGCGGAGGACGTGGTCCGCGAGATTGCCGTCCGGGAGTCGCGGAAATTTGCTTCGATCTTTCCTCGGCGAGTGCGCTGCCCTTTCCGGAAGCGCACGTGGGGGGGGGGGGGCGGATGATGCCGGACGCTGCAGACTCCTCCCCCGCGGCGGCAGGACGAGGGAAAAGATCGAGTTTATCGAATTTCGAAATTTTATCAGGTCTGAATGGGAAATCAATCTCTCATATAAGCCGCTTCCTGTTGCCCACTTCCAATAACGTTCTCGTATGCCGGCTCAAAATAAAATTTCCCGGGCTTAATATCCTGTCGTCCCGGACCCTCGGAACTTTGGGCCTTGGCTCTCCCCCTCCCCTCCCCCCGGGAAGACGGTAAAAATCCTTTCTTGGGAGCGGTGCCTCCGGCGAAATTTCGCGACAGCAAAAAGGATCGTCGGGGAAGGGCCGAAATCCGTTCGGTTCCTTCGGAGCACCGACGGCTCTCGGAGCGGGGGAAGTCTGCGGTTCCGGCGGGTTTTTCCCGTTAGGCGGAAACGAAACCCGGCAGTGGTGCGAGGCTGCTGCGGCCGCGGGGCTAAGCGTACCTGACAAAGGCAAATATTCATCATCGGTTCGTTATAAACGGTCAAGGACGATCCCGGAGAAGAAAAGGTTCACCGAGCCGGTTCGGTTTTTATTATACCTCTTTAAAAATCTATCAAGTCAATAATAGGTGGAATGGATAAGGGTAGACGAGGGTGGTTGAAAGCAGCTTAAGCCATGTGCGATCCGTTGAGAAAAGTTTTCAAGTTTTTTTCCTTCGATAAATTGCACATGGTTGGTCGACTCCGCACAATGCCCGTCCATTTGGTTTATTTCTTTTTGTGACGGGGGAATTCAATTCCCGCAGACGCCCACCCCCTCGTTAACCACCCCCGGCAACCGAAATATGCGCGCGAGGCTCCCACGGTTTAAACCGCGAAAAACGCTCCGCGCGAACGATACCAGCGGATTCTCGCCCTTTTCAACGGATGTCGGGAGAGGCGAAAATTTTGGCGAGCCAACTGCGCTGCAGCAGCGGATCCACTCCGGTTGCATGCTCCGAAAACTTTGGATTTAAACAAACAAATCGTCAGATAAGTTGCAAAAGAGACAATGGCTTTAATTTCGTTAAAACCGGTTAAATTAGTCAAATTTTGTTCAAATAGAAGCACAATGACGGATATAAGCAACCGGAAACACAAAGAAATGCGGGATAAAGGGAATTCAAGACTTTTCTGGTGCGGAGGGATCACATTGTTCGAGCAAGACGTGAAACTGGAAATGAGGCTTGGAGTCTCGCTTTAGGCGGAATTCGCCGCTTAAGAAAGCACTTTTCGCGTCCGAAACGAAAAAATTTATGGCGAGAAAATGAAAAATGGAGGAAACCCGGGGAAAAACCGCAGAAGAAAGAGAATGCTTAACTTCGGGGGATTAAAAGGCTGAGATTAAGCGAGTTTTGGTATCCGGATGTTGTTACAAGCGGAGGAAAAGCCGCTTCCGGCTGGTGCGACGCACCGCAAGGGTGAAACCGGGAGAAAACGGGAAAAGAATTTCTGGTTCTTCCTCCGTGAAGCTCGCGACTAAAGCCGAAAATCCCGCGAAAGAGATGATGGCGGCGCCGGGGGTGGAAGGCGCCGGGGGCCGAGGCAAAAATTGTCTTCGTTCCCGGGTCCCCATTTCCCAACCTGTTTCATCCCCTTCCAGCCCTTATTTTAATTGTTGTGCTCCCGACACCTGCTCGGATTTTAATTTATTCAAGGAAATGTCATTAATTTTATATGAATAAATATGGCGAAGGGTTTAAGGGCTGAAGGGTGCGGGGGATGAAATTAACATAACTACCATAAAATATATATTATTTATTACTCTCATCAATCACATTATTTGTATTTACTTTTAAGGGTTTCGCTCGCGAAACGTGCCCCGCCGCGGGCAGATTCGAAAGCGGGCAACGTTGGGAGGCGGAAAGGGAAAGGAAACGAATCGAAAAAATTAAAACCGGCGTTGATTTCGCTCGGGGATGAATCCGTGGCAGGAGAAAATCGGATAAGAACGACGCTAGAAAATGGTGGTGGCATCGAACGAAATCCGCAGGAGAATCGAAAAACTTTCAGAAAACGTCAATCAACCTCGAAATTGATTGCTTAACCCGTGGCGGTGAAGCGAAGCCTCCGCGATCATTATCATCGCAGGTATTAAACATTTTTTTTTTTTTTCCTTTTTCCCCCCCGTCGCTGAAACGTGACGTTGCCAACGCGTGGACCGGAAGAATCATCATCGGGACGGTGATCCTTCGCCCGAACCGCAGAGAGCGAAATCCGGAAGCGATTTCCGGCGGAAGCTGGGCGACACCTCGACTGCGTTTTCCAAAAGACGGCGGCGCAATTTTCGACCTTGCAGTCGGTTAATTACAATCCGAAACTGTTTTTTTTTCGGGGCCCAAGAACGAAACCGGAGTTATAATTAAAAGAAATCTTCTCCGCAGAACAAAACTGGATTGATTAGAGCGTTCGCACGGCCGTTGGCGTCTCTCTCCCGGTTTTCACGCGTCATTATCTTTTTTTTGGTGCGGCATCGGCGAAAATCCTCGATTTGCGGTAACGACCGGAAATCGTGACGCTAGAGAAAGCCGGGTCCAACGGGTCGCTCCCGGGCCCCGACCCACGCTCAATTAGGAGCTCGCATTCGAAGCACCCGCGCGCCGGAAGGAGGAGGCGCATCCACATTAAAAGAGACGGGCAACGACCGAGACGGCACTCACCGGGCATTTGTTCCTTCCTTCCTACGTGGAGCGCTCCTCGCACGACGATCGGCGGATCCGGAGGGGTGGGAAAGGAGACCGGAAACCGACCCGCGGGCCGTTTCTGCACCGTGCAACGCCGAACCCGCGCGCCGCTCCGGCGACGTTCTTTTACCGATCTCTGGATGCCCGCGCAAAACGCCTCGGTTGACTTCCGCCCCCGCGACTCATCCTCTTCGTGCGCCACCCCGTGCGCGGCCGAACTCATTTTCATCATCGGCACGTCCGATAATTACATATTTCACATAAATCTGGTAGTAATCATTTCTCTTTCCCGTCCGTCAATTACCAGATTACACGGTTCTCCGGAGAATTTCGGAGACCGGAGAAACGGGGAAGAACAACACAAAAAACACGTAATTAGAATAGAAAACGCTTCCAGGCATTCGGCTCCTCCCCCTTTTTGGAGAAGTACGTGATCCAGTTTCGTTTCGACTAATTTAAGGTTCGGGTTCGGCGGGAGGAAAAGTTTTTTTCCCCGGCCCCCAGGAAAATGAAGATTTCCAGAAAATCGCAGCCGACGGAAAACCGGGCGATTAATTTGCTGCCGAAAAAGTGTTTTGAAATTTTTCTCCGCGGGTCAAAACCGGAGGTTTTGGATCTTCTCCAGCGAATTTTCCGACGTGCTCCCCGCTGGAGAACGCCGGAGAAAATCTCTTCCAATTATTCCGAGTCCGAATATTTTTTTTTTTTCCTCCCTCCCATTCTTTTCCCCCAATGATAAAAGGGCTTCACGTTTATTTTTTCTTCGCTTTTCCTTTCGGCGGAAAATCTCCCGGGACCGTGGAAGATGCAAAGGAAAACCTTTCGTCATTACTGTGACTTATTCGGGAGCAGGGAGAGAATCGGGGAGGATAAATCCCTCCCGGCTTCCTTCTTTCGGCGAAAAATTTTTCCCCCGTACCTTTGCCCGACTGGAAGTGGCCTCTTCCGGTGCGGATGCGGGACGGCGTTTCGACCTTTCGCGGACGAGCGAGCCGGCAAATCGAGCGCGGTACGCGTTTCCGCCGCGGCGGGAACGGTGCGCGGACGAGAAGCCCGAACTTCCGCTCCGACGCCGTCGAAAGCTAAATCCGGATAAAGGCGCGCGATCATCTATCACTCGGAGATGGCTCGTCTGCGTCTTCCGGCGGAGAGCGACGTCTCCCGTTGCGAAAGCCGAAGCCGTCTACGGCAGGACCCGGATGGATAATTTACGAGAAAAAGTTTTCGTTCGGAGTCAAAGTTTCGGGACGCGAATCCGGAATTTTTTTTTTTTTTTCCTCCAAGCGGACTTGTTTTCATTTTATTTCGTTACACACGTTCAAGTTTATTTTTTTTCCACTTTCCTCGGGTTGATTTGATCCGGAGGATCGAAAACCACTTAAAAGTAAATTGGAAATATTGTCGGGCGCGAGGGACAATCGAAAAGTTTCCCGTTTTGCCTTATGATCTTGCTCATTTCCCCGTTTCCGACATTCTTTTTGGCGGTCCGGACACGGTTTCGTCTTTTTGCGACGCAGTCGGCGGCGTCGAAAGCCCTCCGGGCGGTTTGCGGGCGCCCTCTGAAAAAATTCGAATTCCGGCACGGTCTCCGGGAGCGCGCGGGAAAAATGCTCCGGAATTCGGAATTAAGCATGCCTTCGGGAACCGAAAGCTGATGTTGGCGGGCACCGGAAACGCTCGCTGTAACGCGACGGCTTATCCCATCCGGCTACCGTGTAATTCGATTTGAGTCTGAGGAAGTTTGCCAAGTGTTTTACCGTAAGCGGGATCTTACCCTGACAAGCTGTCGCTTCGGACTACCAAGCGACATTCGGTGACAAAATCGCAGTCTGACGGACGCGCGATCGCTCACCGCGAAAACGGCAAAAGGGAGGTGATGTCTTCGAGAACTGACAAATCCCACGTCGGGAACCGACCAAGGCAGACGAGCAGAACGCGGCGAAAGGAAGATGGGGGGGGGGGAAGGGGGAGAAAATTCGTCCGGATCGAAATTTGCAGCAAAATTAAAGAAGATCCGGCAGCATTTTTACATCCTCTCATTACAGTTCGAAAAAAAAAAAAAAACGACCGGTTTTAGACGCTCCGGCAGAAATTAAAGCGACCGGGAGAGACGCGCTACTTGAAAAGCCTCCGGGATTTCGGTCCATTCGGAAGCGTTCTATTAAAATTTTCCCCGCTTTTCTCGAGGCCGTTTCGAAATGACTCGTTTCCGGTTCCCGAAAAAGAAAAGCTAATTTCTTTTCTCCTTCCCCCCCCACCCCCCCGACGTCGGGAAATTCGCGAGCCTTTTTTATCCGAAGTGACGTCTTGCCTAAGGCAATTAGATTATCCCTTACCTGGTTCCACGTTTAATTACGTAATGCGACGGTTGACGCGACATTTCGGACGGAAATCTGACCCGCCGGGACCACGATAGGAGGCAGAAAAAAAAAAAAAAAAAAACCCCGCGCTTTTCGGTTCCGCCGCCGCTTAACTCAGGCATCAATTACGCAAACACTTCTCCCCCTCCCCCTCCCCCTCGAGTTCTCGTCTGATGCCCCGACTCCGGCTGCCTCGCTCGAGTCTGAGTCTGCGTCGCGAGCCTCGGCATCTCTCAAATCCCGTCTGTTGCCACTTTCAATTTCTCCAAAGCGAAATTGTCATAATTAATTTCAGAACTTGAGAGAAAGTTTTTAATTAAGAATTGCTGACCGTGTTTAATTCTTTTAATGTGATTAGGTTAGATTACTGTACTCAGCGTTTCTAATTAGTTGAATTATGGGGGAAATTAATTTCTGCGATTCCTTCCCAAGGTAAGAAAAACCCTTTCGAGAAAAGGTCTTCCTCCCGCTTTTTTCGGCGATACCTAAAACGCGGCGCAGTTTTTTCACTCGGACTCTCTCGGCGGCATCGTCCGAGCTGCCGCCCCGTATCAGAGTCGACATTTCTCCTGACGCGAACTGCAGGGACGGCGACAAAAAAAAAAAAAAACCTTTTTCCTTTTTCAAAGCCAAACTCTGCAACCTTTCCATTAGCCGCTATCAAGATTTTTAACGTTAATCGGAGAGCGGAATGAAAAATATCACCGTGGACGTGGGAATAACGTTTCAATCGGTCCCTTTTTTTTTTTTTTCCACTCGCATATTCTCGATATCGGTTAGGAGTCATCTTCCGTCGTGACATATCGAATAACGCTGCAGGAATCCATTCGTAATCTTTCCTTTGCCTTTGGTCAAGGCTGGGGAACGCTCCTGTCGTCCGTCCACTTGAAATCCGATGTCGCAATTCCATCAATGGGGCTTTGACGAAACTCCCGGGGCGTAAAACGAATTAAAAGCCGAGCCTCGGATTTGGCAGTGATTAAGAGATTTCGATCCAACAGCACAAAAGAGTACCGATAAACCAAAATGATATGCGTTTTTTTCGGAGGGGAAGGGAGGCGACCTGTTGAAGGGTGGCTTTCGTGCTGCGGATACTTCCACCCCCCCCGCTCACGAGCAAAAGGATTTCGCGACCCTTTGCCGAGTGGCACAATGCCGAAATGCACGGAGAAGTTCATGGAAACTTTTCCGCTTGCAAGGGAGGAGGTTCCTTCACCAAGTTCGAAGCGAACGAAAAATTTTCCGTTTGCACGGTTCTTTAAGGGAAAGCTTCGCCCTCCGAAAAGGATAAAGATCTGCAATAAGGGAAAAAAATAAATCTCCACTCGCGCTGCCGGAGACGAAGAGGACGGCGTCGGGCTCTTCTCCGAGAGCGGAAATCGGGGCAGAAGAGAGCAATCGCTTATTCAAAATTCGGGCCGGGGGAGGATCGCGGGGTTTGCATCCGGCGGAACCGGAGCCGGAATAAAATATTTTCGTACATCATTTGCCGGATAAAAAGCGCTGTTGGCTCTGCCGGATTTCTCTGGTCGAGAGGCGATATCTCCCGGAGAAAAAAAAAAAAAAAAAAAAGAGTCCATTTGGTTTCTAATTAATCCTGCAGCCCAGGCCTTCCGATGATACGGGAAAATGTTTAAAAAAATTATTCCATCGGGATCGGTAAACGATATTTTCTCGCCTGGAGCTTGGTTAATATATGTAAAACTCCGGAGCGGAGGAAATGGAATTCCGGCGCCGGAGAAAATCATCTTTCTTTTGCAACCTTTTCATCCAAATTTAACGATTTAACCGGCAAATTGTCTCGTCTGACCCAAGCGATTATTAAATTTCGAATTTTTCGGACGTGGCCGGAGACGCCGACGCGAACGGTGCTGCTGCCCACTTCCGGTCGAAGCTCCGTTTCCCGTATCTCTGCGGCGGATAGGAAAGATTAATCTTTCGCCTTATGCATCATAAACACATCTTGATTCGGTAAAAGTCTTTCGGGGGAGGAAAAGGAAGGGAGATGGAAAGCTACCGTATCTCGATAGAAACTTTTTCTAACTTTTCCTAAAGCTCATAGAATAAATATGTCTTGCATGTTGATGGGGGAATTGAGATTTATTACCTTTTCTTGCTCTTCGTCCGCCTACCTCAAGAAGAGGGAGCTTTTCCCCAATTTATTGTACTTTTTCTCGAAAATTCGAAAACCCTCCCTCCTGGAGGATCGGAAAAGGTTCGCATAATCATCCTCGCTTGTTCGTGCCTCCTCGCCCCCGTTTCGAACCCCGCCCGCAACAGTTGTTGAACGTCTCCGAACGAACGGAGAAAATCTGGATTAAAAGCCAAGCCGAGGACAATAATCCGTCACATAGCCGATCTGCCACCGTCGATTATTCCGAAGACCCGAGCTTTTCCCGGGGAGCGCGATAAATCAAAATTTCCAACCTGCTCAGCCCGGGATTAGACAAAATCTTCAAATTCATCTTTTACCGCCTTTTTTTTTTCTTTTTTTTAAATTTTCCACCTTTCCTTCGGCGGGTTGGATGAAGCACCCCGCCGATGGCAAACGTGGGATTTCCGGAATTTCGAGTTCGCCTTTTTATTATCGGCGCACCGGCTCCGCGGGAAAGGCCCGGAAACTGACCTTTCCGCCTCCGGTTTTCGAATTACCTGTACGACCCGCCGTCGAGTCATCTCGATGCCATTTTTCGCAGTATCGATCCCGCCAAGGGAATGTTTCCCACAGGAGCTTTTACCCTTTTGACCTCGCACTTTCCCCGGTGCCGGAAGGGAAATTTTCCCAACTTTCAATATGGCTCGGCAAAATGGGCGCGCATTTTTAAAATTCCTCGCGCAATTCTCCCCTTTCCCGCCGCAACGAATTTTCCGCTATAAAAGAGTCTCATTAAAAAAAAAAAAAAAAAAAAAAAAGGAAAGATCCAGAAATTTTTATTGCTTTCAATTATAGTTCTTAATTAAATTGGATTTTTTTTTTTTCCTGAACGGGAACGGCATGGGAAAAAGTAAGGTAAACGTCGATTCGGAAAGCTTATTCCGAAGCAGCGAAGAACGCCACGCAGCAGCAGTCACGAGCAGAGCCAGCAGATCTGGGGAGGCGAAGTCTCTCGGGAAAGAAAGCCGACAGCAACCCGGTTTCCGCGGTGAAAACGCGACCCATCGAGCCGAGCCATTGTCTGGCAAGAAGGCCGCACGCTTCCACGTCGCCCTGCGGCCGTGTCCGAAGACAGTTTCGCAACCTTGCCGGTCAACCGACCCAAGAAACTGCCATTTACCTTAGTCGAACGCAAGGTCGCGCGTTGGCACCTTTCAAATGTTGCTGGTTGCGCAAGACACCGACCGAGAGTCTGCCGAAGCCTCGGAGAAGTGGGAGCAGGAGGAACCCCGGTTTGTCGGTGCTAGACCGACGAGGTTTAAGTTCGTGGAGCTAAGCGTCACCGGGCCCGACAGCGTCGTTAAGCGGACCACGGATCCGGGTTTCTCGGGTACCTTACGCGGGTACTCGCTCCGCATGCGGTGAAACCGATTCTCACCGTGCCTTTTCTCGTCTTCCCCAATAATTAACGGGCTCGCATCCAGAGCACGTGAAAATCGTAATTCCACTTCATTAAAACGGAGATTGGTTCGGGTCCTCTCTCATTCGTAACATTCAAATTACTCTTTGATATCACCGAGTGGAAACTTCGGGTATTTCCCACGCGGGAATGGCACATAAATACCATCAGAGAAAGGGAAGGGAGGATATTGAGCTCTCGCAATCGACACGAACTATAAATATTTGACTAATACAATGGAATCGTGGTTACCACCTTCAATGTGGCAACTGCCTATTTAACCAAGGTACGGGGAATTATGTTAATTAAAGATTAGATGCGCCACAGTCAAGTGTCCCAAAAGCCTTTTTTGTGGTCCTAGCGAGAGGCATTTCGAACCTCCCTCAATCTTTAACCGCGTTCCTCAAATTACTTGTCATTATGTTATGGAACATGAAAGGGGATAACAAATGTTCCACCGCCCAGGTCCAGGTCTTTCTTACCCCTAGGATGGCTGTCAATCAAAGCCCGGCCGAACCCCCGTCTCGCGCAAAGCCTTCGCGATTCACCTGCTTTTTCGTCGTTAAACTCCCAGAAGAAAAATAAACGCGTGTACGTCACATATTTTTTTTTTTTTTTGAATTTTCCGTTATCCGCTGCAGTCGGGGCCGCGACGCGACATTAACTGTTTTCCGAGGTAAAATTTCGGGGGTTTGCTCAATGAAAATGAGTCGCCAAACCGGATACCTTTAATATTATGATAACAAATCAAAATCCTGCCATCGGTGCCGGCAAAACAAATGGAAAAGGTTGCAAAATGGGGGATTATTAAAGGTTCTTTAATTTACTTTGCTGCGAAGGCTCGTGAAACTTTGATGCTTGAAATGAAGTGAATAAATCGACTCACCTGAAAGGGACGGGGAAAAGGCTTTGTAGCTTTATTTGATGCGTGGCAAAGAGCTTTGGGCCGGAGGTCTTCGGGTGCTGTTCGTGCACATCAAAAAGCGTCCGATTGCGAGCGAAACCCCCTGCAAATGCCTGCTTTGTGTGCACTTTGCGTTTGGATACAGATCTATAGCATTAGGGGATTATAATCAGCCTTCCGACACTTTTCAAATCCTATTTATATCTAATAACTTCGGGGCTCCGCCGGGACTCGCTCCCAAAAGGGAAACTTCTTCCAGGCTTGCGGACCATCGGAGTGTCACACCGCTCGCATTTCGGCGGTGAATTAATGAGAGCATTGCAAATTTTCGAACTTAGCCCCGCGGAGAACGAAACGGATCCTCCCCGAGAGAGCGTGCGCCTCGTCGGCGGCGAAAGGTTCCATCGAGGGAAACCGGACATGCAGCATCCGTCTCCGGTGCCGATTTCCTCAATTGCGGATTCCTCCTTTTCTCCGGGTCAAGACACGCTTCAAACCAGCCCGGCAAAGAGACGGATGAACGGATATTTCGACATGGAAGGACCGCTTCGAGGGTATTCACACCTCGCCGTAATATAGTTCCATTTTCGGTTATTTTATTTCTCCCAAAAAAAAAAAAAAAAAAATTGGTTTTGAAAGTAATGAAATGAGCACTGACAGTGTACCGTTTGCGTCGAACGGAGAGGAGTTCACGAAATTATATTCCAGGTATCCTGTGAACTTTGATATTTCTCATTGTGAGCCGTTGCTTTGAGGATTTTTCCATCGTTTCTCGAAGGAAACCTAAATGCCAATCGGAGTACGCGGTGCCACTTCGGGGATGATGCTTCCTCTCTTTTGCCAGAAAAGAAAAAAATTCACGAATGCCTCGCCGCACGAATGTGACAAGGGTTTTAACGGCGATGTTTCTCTTGTCAGCAATAATGAGCAACAAGAGGGACAAATGAGAGGGAGAAGGCGCAGGACAAAAGGGAACGAAACCCAAATTACTCGTGATATTTTCTCCCAAAGCGTAACGAACACAGAAAACTGTGATAGTCGGGTGCCGTAAGTTCCATCCGAGTCAAAGCGACAGCCTCTTTTTGTGGGATACGACCACGGTGAGGTTTCGGTTGCCGCACTCGGCGGCCACTCCCGGACTGCATTAAACCTACAGAAATGCATCGGGAAAAAAAAAAAAATTACGAGGTGGATTTATAGGAGTGCTGAGACCGAGACAATGGCTCGCAAGATGCGTCGAATTCAATTAGAACAGATCGGAGCCCCACCCATTGAAGAAACAATGGAGGCCGTATGGATAAACCAATTTCCCAAATGAATATCCAAGCTACCGGTCAGCATTGTTTGGATTGGATTATCCGGCCAGCAAAGGGTCCGTCGTGCAGCGGAGGGAGCGTCGTTGTCGTGGGAAATTTTCTCTGTCGGAAGCTTTGCAAATATCGGAAACAAAATCCCGATAAATTAAACAAATCCGATTTGAATGGGTTCCAATGCCAGGCGGGCCGTCTGGCTGTCGGGCAATAAACCATCGGTTCCCCTGCAGCAGCCGCAGCTCGAGGGGGGGGGGGCGGGCTCCGTATGCGAGCGATGCGCCCGCCGCACGGCGGGCACGGGGGCGATATCATTTGTCACATTTTTCATCCGAAGATTTACGACTCTCGCAAAGGACAAAATCAAATAAGTTTTCCTGCAGTCGCTGCTTGACTTACGGGAGGAGACAGAACGGAAAATCGGATTAACGCCCGAGGGACTCGGCTCTAAGCTTCTTATGACGAAAGAACGGTTCAGGCCCCGCCCACTGACCCCGTCTTTAATTGTGAATCGGAAAATTCTGGAAAAACAACAACGTAATCTCGTACCTGGAATTACCTGGAGTCTTCGTCATCGGCACGTTCGCGACGCGGTTCGACGACGCGTTGCTCGGGAAAATCGAGAAAAATTTAATGGTAACATTTATCGAGCGCTTTCAAGTGAGGACGCCGAGGCACGAATTATACATTTACCGCACGTAATGCATGCGTTGGACGGGCCGCCGCCGTCCAGTGCGACCGAAATTAAGCGGAAAAGACTCCGATTTGCGTTGGTGCGCAAAAACCGTTCAGCGCCGGGTCCGGTGTCGCCCGAACGGGTTGCGGTCGTAAATCGTCTTGTTGCCCGAATTCCGGGCTCGCTTCCTTCCCTCCTCCCGATGCCCAACCCCATTTTTTGATTCCGTAATTATTCCCGCGCCATTTGCGAGGCTTGAGGAAGCAGAGGAAACAGGTCTCGGACTCCGGTGCACAGCTACCGCGTCCCGGAATCGTCCAAGACAAATGGCTTCTTTTTTTCGTTGTCGCACGAGATGAATGACTCTGCCCTTTTCCGCCGTTTTTACGACTTTACAATAAAGTAGTTGACTGGGATCGTGAAAAAGATCAAGGATTATGCACGGTCTCCTGCTCCGTTCCATTTTCTGGTGCGCTTGACAGCCTCGCCATGGAAGCTTCCACGATCCCCGCGCGTCGCCGCTTCATAAAATCACGGGCTGCGGTCGACCGACTCGTCGGCAAATATAAATAATTTACAACATATTGGAAAGTAATAAACAAGCAATAAAAAAAAAAAAAAAAAAAGAAAAGAGACGTAAATTCATGTAAAAGGTATGAAAAGTGCCATCAGCGCGCCATTACTGATCCCGTCACGATCCAATAATAAAAAGACTCCCATCTCGGGTTAAGCAGTGCCGGGGGGGGTTATTACAAGAGACACGGGTTATTAGCGTTAGGGAATCGGAAGAGTTTGGACGATCCCGTTTTTTGCAGACCATCTTCATCCGCAGAATATTCGAGTAATGGAGAAGTCACGGATCGTGCATTAAGCACATGCGAACTTCTTAATTACGCATTTGAGTGTTTAATATCGCTCCCGGTTTTCGCGTGGGAATCTGCGTCGATTCAGTCAGCCTCAAGCCCCGGGAAAGCTCTGCTCCCGGAACGGGTAACCTTCCGTAACCTTTCGGGATCGCTACCGAAAAGGGATTTCTCCTAACTTGTCCCTTCCCCGCGTCAGTCTAAAAGCACGAAACGAAACGATGTGTTTATAAATATGTTAATGAGAACACGTGTCGAGCGATCGAGCGGAGACCACACGTGACGCTCCTCCCGGTAAAAACGTCGCCGTTCAAAGGTTCGCTCCTCAACGCGAGTCAAAGAGCCAAAAGCGGACCTTAAATCGGCACTCTTAAAGGGGAGGACGAACACCGAAGGAGCCGAAATTCGAACGGACTTGCCGTCCGAGACGACAGCGTTAAAAGGTTGCTCGGACGGGAATCCCAAAGGCAGCGCCTTCGACCACGCTCGCAGGCGATTTTTATTTTCAAAAAGGAAAATTTATTTTTACCCATTTTTCGAACCTTAAAAAAGTTTCATAATTAACCTCGACGTGAAATATCTGCCGTAATCTTTGGGGGCGTTTGCGCGAGTGCGAACGGGCAAACCGAACGCGATCCGCGTCTGGAAGTGGATGTCAACGTGAGCGAACGGTGATTTGGATGATAATGTCCAGCGAAAAGCTGCGCTTTCCATTGAATAATTGAAAATCTGATTCGCACATGACGCGATGTGTGCGGACAAAATACATTGTTGTTGACTCTGGGTTTATTTCTAAACGAAAAAAAAAATCGGCGAAAAGTCAGGTTTATGGTGCGTCAAGTGTTCCAGACTATTCACATGGAACGGAGGAACGGATTCGGGCGGGAGGGAGAGCTTCAACAGGAGAATGTAACATTCCCGGCCATTATATCCGATCGTATTGATTAGCGAAACCCGGGAAAACAAAAATACATTTCGGCATGTGCGGCAATTCATTATGGAGCACATCAAACGTGAATTATCTGGACGCAATACGAGGTGTTACCATGATTTAGAGCATTTCGGCCGATTTTTTATCTGCGCATTGCGTCAAATAAACGATATCTCCACAGGTAAATCGTCTCCACTGAAATCAGTCGGGGACGGATGTCGTTCGCCCGGAAACGAGCGCAGAACGACGAATTCTTCGGCAACGCTTGCGGGGTTCCTCCTGCGCTTCCGGAAGGTTCTTTCCTCTTCCGCCCCCCCGGGGAAAGGTCACTAAGACAGAGCTTTATTTACTTAACTTTTCCAGACCTTTTAATCTTCATCAACTAAAAGCTTCGCTAACGCATTCATAATTAATCGGGATGCTTCAGCTTCAAAGGTGGGATCGGGGCACGGGGAGCCGAAAGTGTCACTATCCGGCAGCGCTTTCGACTAATCCGCCAGGATTCGGGATGTCCGCTTCCGTCGCGAGCGCTGCCGGGATGGGGTTTAAATGGAGAAAAGTTAAAATGCCTTTTTTTTTTTTTTTTTTTTTTTTGGGATTCGATCCGGAGACTTCCCGCGGTTCGATTACCCGGCGAATGATCGAGTATTGTCGGCGATCGACGTTGATTCCATCAGCGGCGATGTGGCGATTTTCGAGCGCGATCACGGTCGGGGCGGAGCGGTTCGGGGAAGGTTACCTGAATCCGCACGAGTCTGCACGGGCATAAGGTACGAGACGAAACTTACCGAGGAAGAAAGTCCATGAGACGACCGTTCTCATTTCCCCGGAGAAGCTCCGCGTTTCCGTACCTGTGATCAATCCGCTTTTTTTTCCCCATCTCCCATTTGAGAGGAAAGGTTCTTTCCGCGGCGAAACCAAAATCCGAGAGAAGAAATGTTCTCCTGGAACATGCATGTTTCGCGGGAGAAGTCGTCTCTCCGAGTGCACAACGATGACCCGCAATCGTGCGTAACGTCTTCGAGCAACCTCACTGAGATGAGGGTCTTTCAGGTGTAACCTGAATGGGCGGATGCTGCTTACCTCGAAAGGCATTTAGTGGTCAAAATCACGGTCGCCGGGTCGGAGGTCGCATATTCGAAAGGTCCGCCGGAACTGCGTCGGTTAAACGAGTCAGGAGGCTGGGAAAGAGCAACAATCCGCGGGCACGAACCTGAAACGGTCCGAATAACGCGAAATTTCGGCATCGCGAACGGTGAAATGCTTTCATTTAGATAATTGGAGCAGCAATACCGTTCGGTTCGATCCGAACGGAAACTTGGGCGAGGCCACGGACATTGTTTCCGAACGCACGCCACCGAACTGAAGATTTACGTGTTTGGATGGTCAATAATTTCCGTCGATAAACCGAAGGGGGAGCCGTCGCTGGCACGGAGATGCCAAAGGTGAAGAGTCGGGGCATTTATCCGAAGTTAGCAATTCGGGGGGGGGGGGGGGGATCCAGCCCGGAACGGATTTTGTCGGAAAAAGTTGAATGCGACCACAGAGGTGCAGGAATGGAAACTGAAAACGCGGAGCGAGAACGGTCAATAGAAGGAGACGACGGAGGGAATTCGGGCGGAAAGGCGTACGGGAGATCTTCGCATATCCCGACCGCAGCGGAATCCTTACAGTTGAATTCCTCAGCTTTTGCGTTCTCCTCCGCCTAACCGCAGGAATTTCTGATTCTGCTCCCACGCCCGAATTTTTTTCGTCGGGTGGAGGGCTGCGGGAGGAAACCGGGATAACGCTTTAAACAAATATCGCGAACCGACAGCAAGCAGGAGTAATGAAAGGACGCGTCAGTCGAAAGGCCGGACGGATTCCTGGTTTGCGCGATTATTCCAATTATTAATTGCGTTGTTCTCGCGGTAATTGCACATCGAAGGTAGCGGACGTCGCCTGCCCGTGCGAGATGATTAATCAGAGGACCTCGTTAAAGCCACGGCGTTATTTAGGGCCAAAAATGTTCTCCGATGTTGTCCGTAGCACGCCCCGTAAATCGACCCTTTACTCGCACAAGCGCTTTTCCCCGAGCGAAGGCTGTAATTCAACTTGGCCGCGGGGCAAATTACAAAGTCATTTCACTGCAAAAATATAAGCTGACACTTGGGTCACTTCCGGTAGGAGACCTAATTGGTTTTATATGTAATTACGACTTTTACCTTTCCGATCTTTTCTCGGGGAGCTGCCGCCATATTTCTTCTAATTTTCGTCGGAACAAAGTTTTCGCCTTCGTTTCCAGGCCAGGAATTAGATTTCCATTTCCCGGTCCGGAATCTTCCGAAGCAACTTCACGGAAGCGACGGAGGGTTACCCAAGAGATTCGACCGGGAGTAACATCAGTCGAGGAAAACACTTAACACATGTCAAACCGAAGCTGCAGCGTTTCAAGTTGTTCCTAATTATATGAGTCATTAACGTCAGTCTCAAGTAGAAGTTAAAGCCGGGGTAATTAAGGCGAACGAATGCAGCTTCGGAGGCGAGGAGTCCGGAGCCGCGGCGGCAGAAGAGGCCCCGAAACGCTATTTTTGAATTCCGAAACCGGCGAGAACCGGCAATTTTCGCTTTCAGCGCCGGCGGGGGCGAAAAATTCAAAATCGCTCGACGGCAGGAACGTCGCGAATATCTCGGGGGCATCGAGGCAGAAAGCGCGGACCGCGGAGGTCAAGGATGAACAGTTTAATCGAGATATCGAAAATCGGTTCGTCGCTTTCGCCCCCGCGGCTTAAGGTCGCTAAAGCCGGGACGGAAACCGTTCGCGGACTCGACCGACCCTGGGCTCCGGCAGCGATTTCCAGCTTCGGTTACTGCTTCGGAAAATGGTTTTCGCGAAAATTATTCCGCATTACGAAAAGGAGAAGGGAGCCGACTTTAATTTTTTTATGTTAATCCGGGGAATTAGGAAAATGAATTTCGAAGTCGGATGCGGTTTGTGGGGGGGGGGGGGGGGGGGGGGGGGGGGGGGGGG